>BGZK01000958.1:0-240096 GCA_005406025.1 Eumeta japonica | reverse complement strand
TAGGGTTCCGCAGAATTTAGAAAAATCAAAACACCTCTCTGATCGAACGTTTGGACTCCGCTCGCCGCGCGTATACTTGTGAGCGCGCAGTCCCTTTGATAAAAGTCGCCTCTGAATTAGACGCTATAGTTGTGAACAAGCGACTTTCGGCTCTAACTTCAAAAACATAAAGTCGAGATTGTTTACAACGATTTTGTGTATCTATATTTTTATTTCCACTTTTTGTTTATCAAAGGCACCAACTCGAATATTTTTGAGAATGCTCGAGATCGAGTCTAGGACTAAGTATAAAAGCGGCGATCGTACGTCGCGCCTTGTCAGTCAGTGGACGATTAACGTTCGGAGCGATGAGTTCCTATCTATCTACTTACTTACAAGTTGGCTAGTGAATTACGAAGTTTTAACGTGATATGAAATTAGTGTTTATTGTTCTACTGCCTGCTGTATTCAGATTGTATCAGTTTTGTACATTTCTTCTTTGGACTAAACTTAGTCTTAGTATACGCAGTATTGATTGTGCATTATTTTGACCCCGCCATCTTGACGTGTAACATTACTTATTAATAAAGAAGAATGGAACGTTGGCTTAAAGGCGTTAAACATGTTGCAACATCTTCTAATAAAGTTGAATGTTCAAAAGCATGCGCGGAGAATATAGCAATTACCGATCCAGACGATGATGCCACGACGTCAAGCTCTACGGTTTCAAAGACGAAAAAGAGGAAGTATAATGAATTATATATCAGTGTCGGATTTGTTGATTCCAACGGCTCAACTTTCTGCATGCTATGTAGTAAACAGCTTCCTAATACTTCCATGGCACCTACCAAATTGCGCCGACATTTAGAAACTGTACACCCCGAGTCTAAGACAAAAATGAAGATTTTTTGTTTGTAAAAAAGAACAGTTATTGGAAAGTCAAAAAAATATGATGCATATAACACTAACTATCAATGTGTAGGGACTACTCACCTAAAAAGAATATCAACACTTTTTAGACAATCGAAACGTCAAAAAAAGAAAGAAATCGTTGTGACATAATTCCAATACGGCTTAAAAATTGTTTTCTTAAATATATCAATAAGAAGTGAACCAATTTATAACTTAATAATTAAGTTCATATATATGTCGTAACTGTAACCCGTAACTATGTCATCTGTGTTCCAAGAATGAAATAAACATCAAGGAAAAACTGTAAGTATGTAAAATTTATTAACCACTTATATTCGGGCTACGAATACACCTATATCCACACCTACAAATGAAAAGACCACGGAGACATCATATTTAATTAGAGAATTTAATAAAGCCATGTGTGTTAGACATAACAAAATGTATGCTCGGTGAAAAATCTGCAAAGCATCTATCTTCTGTGCCGCTATCAAACGATACTGTTTCACGGCGAATCCATGATCTGGCAAGCTACGTCAAACAAGAACTAGTTACACGTCTACAAAAAACACGATTCGCCTTGCGAATGGATGAGTCAACTGATGTCGCTGGTCTGGCTATCTTGCTGGTTATCGTAAGATATCCATATGAAAGTTCTTTTGAAGACATGCTTATATGTGTTCACCGCTGCCCACAAACACTACCTGGGAAGAAATTTTAATAAAATAAACATATTTTTGAAGAAAATAATCTCAGTTGGAACGATTGCATTGACATTTGTGGTGGGATGACAGGTAAAACAGCAGGAGCAGTGTCAGAATAAAAAATAAAGCCCTAATTGTAGTTCCAGCCATTGTATTCTGCATAGACAAGCACTTGCGATGAAGCAAATGCCGTCAAATCTAAAATTAGTCATATGATGAAGCGGTAATAATTAATTTTATCAAATCGACCACTACAATCCTGATTGTTTTCATTGTGTTAAGAATGGCAGCAAACATAAAACACTGCTGCTCCATACAGAAGTGCGATATCTGTTCGGGGTAAAACTTTAACAAGGCTATTTGAACTTAGAGCCGAGTTACAAATGTTTCTTTCAGCAGATACTTCTTTAATTTGAAAGACCGTTTGTATGATAAAACGATTGTTCTTTTATAGCGGATATCTTTCAAAACTGAACGAATTGAATTTATCATTGCAAGGTAAATACAGACAACAGTGTTCAGCCTATAACAAAATAACTGCCTTCAAAAGAAAATTAGATTTTTGGATGATTTGCGTTGGTAAGAGAGAATTAGAAATCTTTACATCACTCAGTGAATTTTGTTAGCGATAACGACTCAGAAATGTTTCAAGATGATGTGTTTGAAGAATTGGTCCAATATCTCACCTCGATGCGCGCATCTTTTGAAAAGTATTTTCCGAAGAACAGAATACAAAAATGAAACTTAATTCATGGATTCATAATCCTTTTTACCCAACTTGCAAAAGCCCGAAAGATGTCAAACGAGATATAAATCTCTTTTAGAAATGTCATCAGACACATGTATGGAGTCACTGTTTCAAAACGACGCCTCTCAACGATTTTTGGTGCAGAATCCGTGATGAATATTCAATGCTTGGCAAAATGGCTCTGAATATTCTTCTCCCGTTCCCAACAATCTGTGCGAAACAGGATTCTCAACCTAAGCAGCCACGAAAACAAAATATCGCAATAGATTGGACGCCGAACCTGATATGAGACTTCAACTGTTTTCTATCAAACCTGATATCAAACAATTGATTAAAAATAAAAAATAAAACAGTTTCATATCTCCCATTAATTAGATTTTTTCTTTTTTAATATCTTCTAATAATGTACTTGCCATGTGGTAGAGTAAGTAATAATTAGTAACTGTTACATTGTACTTTTATTATGTTTATTAATAAAGAATACACTTTTAAAAACTATTGTTTTATTGTAGGGTTCCGTCAAGTATTTTGCTTTCCAAAAGGGTTCCATCACCAAAAGATTTGAGAACCGCTGCTCAACTGGTATCATATATTCTCAAGCCACGTGGTCGTGGTGAGCAGCGGTCGTCGCTGCTACAGATCTGAGTGTTTCGTAAGTTAGGCCTCAAAGCTCGGTCGACGGACATTGCTCTAAAACATTCAAACAACCTTTTCTATTTGAACGTATATCATAAAAACATAATCGGTACACTGCATTTCCGTAGGGGCGCGCGGGGCATATCTTAACGACTTCGCTTAAATAAATATTATCTAACGATGGTATCAGCTGTGACATACAGCTCTGTCACACTAAGTTAATCACATGCATCTAATTAGAAATAATGTATTTTGGCAGTGTTAGTGCCAATGGTTACGCGTTCATTTCAACTGTAAACATTATAAATATGTATCGTTGTTGGTACGGTTCGCAATTAAGTAAACAATTTAGTTTTTAAGCTTTGATTTAACGCATGGCTTAATAAAAGATTCTTCAACATTTCACACATATTCCTTTTTAGTGTTCCCTGATTTTACACACACATATATATATATATATACACATACATATTTGACGCTTGCTTGCAACATGCAGCATGCAACCCACCGCTGACCCTCGAATCTGCCTCTCCACTACATTGCAAATGCATTTGCATGACAGCGGCCCGCTTAACGAGGTTGTGTTGGTTGTTTTAACGCTCCTTGAACCCTGGTAGATGTGAATGTCGGCAATTTCCTGAGGATATGCCTGGTTGGCATGAAACGTACGTAGAATTAACAATTTAACATTTAGCGGAATTAGATAATTATAAAAATAAATAGCACTTGCTTAGGTGTTCGATATCTGTCAATCCTCTGGAATCAATATTCAATCATTTGGATAGAGATTCGTAGTGGAGAGGCAGATTCGAGGGTCAGCGATGGGTTGCATGCTGTATGTTAATGCATGTTGCAGGCAAGCGACTACTATGGATTTCCGCGAATTAACACCTCACACAATACAATATACACATATTTATTCGAAAATTATCGCTGTTTACGTTTAAATTCTCATATACTTAGGTGTTCTAATGTGGTCTTCTCCTAAGTTGTGTATTCTACCCACCTCTCTAAGTCTTATATTATTATTCTGAAAGATCTAATGAAGGAAAGAAAGAAAGAAAGAAAGAAAAAATATTAAAAAGTGTAATTCTAATTATAATCCGTGTACATTTGGTTCTCAAGTGGATTTTTTATAAGTTTCATATACCTCCCCTCTGTAACTCTGAAATAATTGTTTTGAAAATTAAAGAAAATTTTGACGAGTACGTATCATATTAATATGGTCAATCGCTTTATGAGCAATACCCCACCACTCAAGCTACGAAATACTTTGACGTCATTTAGGGAGCGCGAACGGGATATTTATTCGTAGGTTTGTCACTCGCTTGATGAATTCTATCATCGTCCCATCGTGTGGTCCTGCCCATGCTGTCTGTCGGATGGGCCCAATATCATCTTTCAGACTTCAAGAAATTCCAGACTCTTAATTGCAGAATGACCCTATACAATTCATTGACCTAATCTGCTACTTGTTACGATTCCCTCCGCAATCTTTATGACAAACAAATAATGTGTGAAGAATATTGTGCTGAGTGTTCAATTTATAACGTGTATATACATACAACATACAAAATCATTAGTTTAAGAACGTAACAAAAAAGAGTAGGAAAAACAAGTTAGTCTTACCGACCAAAGTAATGACTATATCCGATTCTCGTCACACCTAATCCAAAACCAAAAAAACAAAATCGATGAAGCCCTTAAAGTGAAACCTCTAGCGAGCGCTAAAATCGATGATTTTCGGTGGAAACGGGATTGGCCGTGCGCACGCGAATGCGACACGCGAGCGTGAGGCGTGCGCACGCGCGACACACTTGCGCGACACCATTTGGACTAGTATTTATCACAGATTCACCTGAAGAATCAGGAAGTCATGGATGCTATGAAAATGAAATTTTTTATATTCTTTAAATTAAAAAAGCTGAGAGATAACTTAAAAAAATTATTACAATTTTGACATGAACAAATTGATTAGCAAACAGCAAATCTGTACTAATTTCGCTTATAAATGACTGCATACCTAAGAGCGACAGAGAGCACATAGAGCCAAATAACTCCTTTACTTTGTGGTAAATGAGGGGAAAGCTTTATATACCATTGTTTACCATTCTTGTAACGACACCACAGAAATAAATATAAGAGCATATACATTTTTTTTTATTTGAGAGTACTAGGATTTAACCAGTTTTTTCCGAGTCAACACACAATATATAAAGTCTTTAATTACTGTGATGGGTGTTTGTCCTATTATTGTAAATGAATTAGAGCCTATACTGACTGAACTTCCACTAGTTGACCTCCCTCTGACTCGAAGACTGGAGCCGCCCTTGGCCCTGTCTCGGTTCTGATTCCGTTTCCATTCCAGTTTACGATCTCAATACGAATCCCATTATTGATTGATGACACTGAAACAACATCCTCATCAGTCAATAATCGGACATCATCAAACGGCTAAAAACTTTATAAAAAAGGCGAGATTTTACCCTCAACTTTTCAAAAAGTGTTTTAAATAGTTGTAGATAATAGATAGAAAGAACTTGGAGAACATTCAGTTACAGATAAATACAAGATAAAGTTAAAGTCGTGGCTTATCGAGAAGTCGAAAGGAGAGCGGAGTGTAGAGGAACTTTAGCAACAACAACAAGTGTAGTAGCCACTTAAATTGACCCCATAGTGGGTAAAGCGGCTAGGGTGGCTGTAGAAATTATATTAAATGAGAATACTTTATTATCATTACACTTTTTTCAAATTTTTAATATGAAAATGTATTAACAAAATGTAAGGGTTGTTCGACTCATTTTCAAAATCATTAAAATGATGAAATTTGTAATATTTTTGTATTACCTTTTTATATCTAAAGTTCATTCAAACTTTTTGTTCAGAGACATTTGAGATGTATATTTCTTCGTCCGAATGACGGCGTGCACTGCCGATGCCAAATCAATAATGACGAGGTACAACTACAGAATAAATGACTTTCCAACAAATCTCGACCATTTAAATTAATATGAATTCTAAAACAATCGCTCTTTTTTAAGTAGAATTTTTCGAATATTTTTGTTTCAAGTCATTTACCGAAGACATTCAGTTTTGCCCTTTTCATGCCGTCACATTGACTTCTTTATTTTCTGGTTTATAAAACTACAGAAATACTTAGAATGATATTTTTTTAACTCGATAGTGAGTTTAGTTTTCTCTGTATCGATGGTATTTTTTAAAGTAAGTAGTGAGTTTATTTTTACCTGTATCAGCAAGAAGCGGTATGTTACGGACAGCCGCGCAATTAACGTAAATTAATGTAAATTTAAAAATTGTATTGTCTTATTCGGGCTTAAAAGTGTTTGTGTGTGTTCTGTGTTTATTAAAGAGTTTTTCTATAGTTTTTTAATTACCCGGGTACTAGTTTTTAAGGAAAATATTTGTTTGTTTTTATTAGAATTTTGTATTGATTAATTGAATATTTGAAATGTAATGTGCGTGTGAGTTGCATACGAAATTGTGCCTTGGTGGGAGGACCAATCATAGGCCTAAGCGGTCGTCGTTACGGTACGGCCGCTAATCGATCTCAAGGCGCTAGTGGCGCCAATGCATGTTGACAATGCATATGTGAATTAAGTGCATGGCCACGCCTCCCAATTAAAATGTATGCAACTCATGTGCAACGGATGCACCACCCATAAAATGCAGTAGAGTGGTGCATCCGACACAACTAACCAACCGTCATCTTGTGAAGCTCGGCAATAAAGTCTGAAAGAAAGAAAACGCTGTCCATTATTGACCACGCCGCCACACTGCAAGAAATCCGCCGACCATAGAAAGAAGCGTGCGCATCGTGAAGAGGGCAATCCGGGGTGCGGGCTTACGCGGCGATAGCCGAAATCGCCGTTACACGGTACATACCTAAAATCTGTCGATATATCGATATAAAACTTAATCATTTTATATGATTTAATTAAAAACATTAATTACAAGTAAATTTATGTGTTATTTTTAAATTTCAAAAAATTTTCGCAATTAATTATATGAACTATCGGTGTCAGAAACCGGAATACACAGATTAAAATATTTTAATATTCACTTTCGTTTTAATTTACGACGCCCGAAGCAGACGATAACAACACGGGCATGTCAATTGATCATAAGTGAGATTAAATCTTTTAAGAAACCAACAGCTCATCGATAACGACAACGCGAGAGACGCTATTTTTAATTTCCCGTAACGTCAAATGAGTAGCCGAGTTATTTGATATTCATTAGGTACATCATGTTTGAACTTCAAGCAAACGTTAGCACGAACTGGAGATTATAATAGTCTTTGTTCAAATATAAATAAAAAATAATATACCGTGTGCATAAAATGAAATAAAACAAAATTTTCCGTCTACAATTATCATTTTTCCACTGCAAGTTCGAAATACGCCATGCAAAGCTCGGTTGCCTGGAAATTGTGGATTTAAATTACGATCAAATATTTTCGAAAATATATATTTAACTACTAAATAATAAAAAAGCGATTAATTAAAACATAGTTGGAATAATAACAAATTTAAAACGCACAACCAAATTTCAAATATCATTTATTTCTGAAATTCATGTGGTCATGTCTGTGATGTGATGGATTTAACATTTTAATTGCGTAATTATAAATATGGTTTTATGCTCTAAGTTTTTAGCCAAAATGAGAAAATATATTTAAAAAAAAGTTTTCTTGTAACAATTAATACGTACGCAAGTAAAATAAGACGTTTGTACTACTAACAACTAAATTGTAATAGGCCTTGCGATAAACTCAGCTTAGAAAAAAAAATACAAAAGCACTTGACACTTGCCTGCAACATGCATTCATATGCAGCATGCATGTTGCGGACAAGTGTCTATTATGGATTTCCGGGAATTAACACCTCACGCAATTGAACAATAGCCATTACTAAACCATGTAAACTGTTAAACCAGAAGATGTAAATACATTATATTACAGGAATGACTATAAACTTTGAAAAGTCCTAACACCAAACACGTAATGTAATATACGAGGCACATAAAAAAGGAATATTCTGACACTTTTGATACATGAAGCCTTTTGCCCGTGTCCCAGCGTAGATAACATTTAGAAACTAGTTGATTTACGTGCGTACATTTAACGAATATCACATTTTAATGTATACAAAGGCTTATATCATATTATTTTTAAGTTCAGAATTTAGTTTTTCACTTATATCATTTTTGAAATGCGATTATTATAATAAGTTTTCAAATAAACTCCACATATTCTGTAATTCTCTAAATATTTTAAAAATGATCCGGTGTCTGAATATCCCATAACTTCTATGGTTTATTTTTATTAACGTATTCGAGAAGTAAACAGACAGGTGGGCCATCTGAGTGGACGGTCACCGCCGTCCATTGATACTCGCAACCCCTGACGAGTTAACTAGACTAACTAAACCCAGACCGGTGCGTTAGTGGCCTCTTGAGAGGGAATGGAATATCTAATGGAGGGGTAAATGGGAGTAGGCCATCGGAACTGTCACTCGCTGGACGAAGTGCAACAGCGGTAGCTGCTGCTTCTCGTCAATATCTTGTGTAGTATTTCACCAGTGTAGTCGACCCATTTTTGCGCTGCAGCCAACTTGGCCACAGTAGAGGCAGTACAGCCATCCTGTGACTTTATTACAGATTTTTAATAATATTTTGAATTAATGTTACAATAAGAAGGATATAATTGTGAGTTTCTTGTTAGAAAAATGGTATTACTCTTTTTCTCTACGTTATATTATACTAAGATATTTTAGGCTGATTTAAGTTCTAGGTTTTACTGTTGTTTGTTATCTAAATAAATAAAATGAAAAACAAAATGACATTTTAATAGAAGATAAACTTAAAGATCTAAGACATTCCTTTATATCGTTGACTGATTGGCCACAACCATGTTTATAATCTATGGAATAGATATGTAGAAAAATAATGTGACCGTATCGTAAACGATATTAAGTCGTCTTTCTAGACTGTAGTTCTCCTATAATAATCTCAAAATGGATAGTGATGACATTTATTTATTTTTTACATTATATAAAATTGAGATCTATCAATTTTTTTTTAATTCCCAAAGTAATTAAAAAAAGGCATAAAACATATTTCGTTATGTAAATCTATCATGAGTCGTACACCATAGAAAAGATAATTACTTGTCATGGGAAGTGCATATGTTTATTTAGTATTTTTTGTAATAAATATAATTTAAACCTTGGATTACCTGTAATATAAATGAAATGTGATATTAAGAAATGCCCATTTCATACAAGTCGGCATTGTGGACAATGAACGTGGTAGAAAACCTTTAATACTGACAGAGTATTTTTTACCGACGCACGACTGAGAAAATAATGGCCTGCAAAATGGAGACGCGCGCATGCGCGTAGCATTGGCTGGCCGCATTGCACAGACAATCGGTTAATTGTGAGCCAGATTACCCCGGTTATATAACTCAATTGAAACGAATCACTGGGACTCATTGTTTGAGTTACTCATAATTGAAGTGTGGATTATTAACGTAATATATTAACTCAAGTTATATCAGTATAAGCGTTCGAGTCATAAACACCACCGGTACTTTAGTAAGTTTTACCGAATGTCATTACGCTGTCAGTTTCGTCAGATTTACGTTGAAGCGTCATATATTTTGCTATTCTTCACGAGCTCGATTTTATAAAGCGGCGATAGCTGTCTAAAATGTGATTGTGCTAACATTATTTTATCTTAGAACAATGTTGAGTAAAATTTTCTTTTTATGGTCGTACTCTGCTAACAACACGCAGCTCGCCGGCGGGCTTTGCATAAGTATTAATAAAACGAGCAAAATCGCCAAAATACATAATACATGTTTACAACTGCAGCTATTAAAAAAATAATTTCAATAGGAAAAATAGAAAGTTTTGACAGGGCCCATTTAAGTGGCGTAGGTACGTTCTAAAACGAATTTCATTAAAGGCGGTAGCACGAGTACATGGCTGCGTATTGTATGTCAAAGCGGGCGTGACGCAGCAGTTTTTAGGTATAAAAAGTCTGTTTGCACATTGATGAGGCCTTAATGACCCGACATCTACAATCTTGACGTAATCTAAGCTAGTATATGGATGTGCAACTTCGTCGTTCGAGACCTGGCATTAAATGCGTTTTGTCTATTGGCATGTGCGACGGCACTCTCATAGGTAACAAAGCGCTCGATCGAACCGCGAATCTGGAGCTTGAATAGTTGTAAACAATCTATGGCGTCATTTCATAAAGATTTATCGCATCTAAATAATTTGAATTGAAATTCAGCTGTAGGCATAGAGTGTCCCAAGAAATATAGAATTTTCCCCGCTAAAATGTCTCTGCTATGATCCTTACAGCCGGTCGCGAGTAGGGACGACGCGCGTCTTGACTTGTCACGTGTCCCGATAATTCACTTCGACTGTGCATCGATCGAGCAGAACGACGTCTGTTTCGACAATGCCACGAAAAGAACAATTCACAATGGAAACAATATAACATAAGGAATAAAAAAAATTGTTACTTTCGATTTCCGGACGCATGCGCCGTCCGGCCAACCCCGGCGCCGGCGCAGTCCAGCGTACGTGCCGCGCGGACAGCACCGCCGTCCGCTTATCGGCTCGGGACGGAACTGGTGTCAAGGTCGCGACCTCTGCTTAAGCTCGCACTCGCCACGTTCGAGTTAAAAAGACTTCGAAGTCAAGGTATCACTGTCGTTCCGCAAAAACAGGCCAAACAATGTTTATGCCGAGTTTACCTACCGGTATGCGGATTGTGTTTGAAGTTGTAACGAATTCATCATAAAGATGATGTGTGAACATGTGGCATACCTAACACATGTCATGATACGACACTCACAAACACATACAATAAGTATAATTCATCCTTGCTAATCGATCAAGGTAGCTAAACTTATTTACAAAGCTGGCAAAAAACTCTAAGCCGTCGCTCAGTCTCATTCAATACCTACAAAATAAAGCGCTCAACGCGCCTAAAGAAGTTTTCACTTCAAAAGTTAATGTACACTATAGAGTGAATTATCATCGAATACGTCTTTAGACTTGTTATTTACCTTACCTTGACTTGTTATTTATCTGTTTTTGATTAAACAACGTAGAAAGTTTGCAATGCAATATGCTACAGATTTATTTAGTCAACCTGTGTTAGTACTTTTTAAATTGGTCTCGCGCCGCATTTCTAGTTTAATTGTCTTTTTGAGAAGTTGTCGCAGCAGAAGTGGTGCCGCAGCGGAACCTGTAGATCAATTCGTTTGAACGTTCACTCTTTTGCTTATAAGTTTTGTTTCGGCTTTTTACACAATCAAGTTTAGTTGACACCATGGACTTACGAATAGAACCGTTTATCAAAAATATATTTAAATTAATACAGTCGAGTATAACGTACAAATACGGGATTTTTACTACCGTGTTGCATGTATGTTCATCAAATTTAAGTCATATTTTTCATTAATTATTGATCCGTTTACGTAACCCGGTGATTTAGCGAAGCATGCGTAAATACATAAAATCACGATTTAGCCGAGAAAAAATGACTGCCATCGGCACGTTATTCAACATTATAAATGCCTGGTAATAATTAACAGCTAATTTATAGATTTCGTGTACCGAATAGAAAGTGACCGCTGCGACGCGTCGAGTGTCTGTCTTATGGGAACGTCACGCCGGCTTTGGATCGGCCGTGACACACGAGTTCTTCGTGCAGAGTGAACTACCTGAATCTGTCAGTTTGAAGCTATACTCGTGCCGGTTGAAGGACACGTGGTGTATAGCTCATATTGACCCGCAGGTCGGTCACCTATCAGCAAACAATTAGCAGCAGACGAAAATTGTACAACTATTGCTGTCAAACATCGGTGCAAAAAGGACAGAAATATACGCTTGTCATACAAAAAGTATTGCTGTCCTTGTTGCGCAACAATCGCGCAATGGATCTGCTAATTTTTATGTGATAGACCTGCCGCTATAGCTGCCATGCCGTGCTGTAATACTGCCGAAAGAAAAAACTGTTATGAAAGGTACGAAATCAAAATAAATTATGTACGTACCTTAGGTTGTTTTTTTTTTGAACTATTTTTTTTTCGGTCTCATGGTGAAATTTTGTTGGAAGTACCTTAGAAAAAATACCCTGAAAGTTTGAGCCCTTAATATTAATATTAAGTACTAGACCAAGGCGTATAAAAATTTCCCATTTAAAATACACGTAAAATTTAATTTTTTTTTTTTTTAATTTTATAACTCAGAGACATTTAATGGGATTATCTCGCCCAAAGACAGGTCTTCTTCAGAATTGAACGCTCTACAAAGTCTCCATTACAGTAAAGTCACTTCCACCTACAGGGGTAGTACAGGCCCCCTCAACCTAATTTTTCCATAAAATTCGCGTTTTTTTGGATTCACCTCGTAAACAACACTAGCTACGGAAAAATTGTGAATGACAAACTTGTAGGAAATTTAATTTCCTACAAAAAAGTCTTTGACATCAAATCGTTAATATTAATACTTTTTGATATACAGAGATTTTAAGTTAAAGTGGTATGGAATTCTTAAGTTAAATTGTTAAATAAATTAATTTCACTATAAATTGTCATTTAAATCACCGATTATTTATATTTTACATTACAAACTATTGATTTTTCAGTGCCTTACAACCTAATTTCTTCATTTGCTGACAACAACATCAGTGACTTTGTGACGCCAAACTCAACGTTCATTTTTAAACAGTTTGACCTTTCTTATGAATTTATAATGCCTCTGAGTTATAAAATTTAAAAGAAAAAAAATCAAGTTTTACGTGTATTTTAAATGGGAAATCTTTACACGCCTTGGTCTAGTACTTAATATTAATATTAAGGACTCAAACTTTCAGGAATTTTTTTTATGGTACTTCCAACAAAATTTCACCATGGGACCGAAAAAAAAGATAGTTCAAAAAAAAGCACCCTAACGTACCTGTGTCTAACGTCAACCCATTTTGAAGGGTAGATTTATTTTTTGTGTCAACGCAATCAACGTTTAACCCTTGAAAGTGAATGATGAGCCTAAGACGCAAACCAATAACAGAGCTCCTTGCAGTTATTTTTCTAATAAAATATTTAATGATCGTAATATCATTTTCAATTTATGTGGTTTTCAGTCTCGATTGAAAACGCAATTGTTACAGCGACAGCACCGCTTGAAACGATCCTTCTATTGCACGAACTTCTACTGCGAAGTCTTATAAAAGTATCCTTACGATAATATAAAGGAAGTAACTGTTTGTATCTATCTGTTACGTTTCCTTGACTAAAAACTAAAACGGATTTTGATAAAATTGAATATGAAAATAACCTGAACCTTGAAGAAAGTAGTCAACTATTTCTTTTTCTACCTCTCTATTTATTTATATGTCTTCTTACTAATAAACAATAAATGAACAAATTATAATAAAGTTTGGTATACAAATAATACACATCGTAGAGTAAGATGTTTGCTACTGTATATGTCGATCTTTTTATCCATTTCTTTACGTGTCTTTTTATAATTAGACAAAGATTTTGGTAAAAATAAGACGCCACAATTGTGCCTAGCAACTGGCAGCCAGTTATCACTTCAAATGTAGACTATTCGTTATGGCAGTTCATTCTATAAGAGCTATAGGAAAACAGTTATTTGAGGAAAACTAGTCCGAGGAATATTAAGTTTAACTGAAGGACACGGCAGGTAGGTGAGCGCGTTCCTGTTTATGCTTATTGTGGTATCTGCGCCTGATCTTCGGCATGCCTCTATTATTTCTACGTCCAACAGCCTACTAATTGTCAACGCATGTTACATTCTCGATAATGACTTACAACGGCACAAGTTACATTAAACTATTGTCAACAAACACACTTTCGTGGAAAGATATCCTGCATGGGCACAGCTATTAGTACTTAAACTGAAAAAAGTGTTTCGCTAAAATAACAAAATAAGTGATTCTTAAGGTTAATATAGGACCTACATAAGTACGATGTTATTTTTATTAAATAAATATCGTTAATATTTTTTAATCTTAAATTTCATAAAATACTATTGAATAAGTAATTTTGAAATTAGAATGGCTTAATTGATGCATAATTGCATTAAAAATAATATGTAAGTAATTTTGAACACCACTATTACGTTTTTTCTATCTTTTTACGTTAAAATTACAAAATAATCGTATTTATTTAACAAAAGATTTTTATATTTTATCATATAATATCATGTGCGCATATTTTACAAAATGCCTTAATTTAAAGAAAATATGGTTTTATGTTATTTGAACGTAATTTATAATCACTTTTATAAAAAAAAGTATTTGTAAGATCAATATAATAAAAGGTTTATTTTTGACACGTCTTTTAGTTAATGTTACGTTTCGTATTAGTCATTGTTACTAAATACTGTTTGTTATGTTTACCATGAGAATGGTTTTGTGTATTTTACAAAACATAAATCTTAAATTAACTAAAGTTACTAGTGTGTACTACTAACTCTATTATGTTGGTATTACAAACGAAATATACTGGTAAATTTCACAGCAACCGTTGTTGAATCTTACTGTGAAATAGGTCTTTTTTACAAAGAATTCATTTGAATTGACTATACTCAAATACAATATAATTTTATATTTAATACAACATATGAAATTGTAATTTTAAATTCATTTCTTTTGGGATATTAACAATAAATCGGTCAACTAAAGTGGTCGATTCTGATGCGCGAAAACTTCAACAACTAAAAAACTAGCCGAGAGCATGTCGTACCATGCTCATTATCGGGTTTCGA
The DNA here is from genome assembly GCA_005406025.1 of Eumeta japonica. Lineage (NCBI taxonomy): Eukaryota > Metazoa > Arthropoda > Insecta > Lepidoptera > Psychidae > Eumeta > Eumeta japonica. The sequence continues at coordinate 225,277 of BGZK01000958.1, read as the reverse complement.
AGCCATTATTATAAAGAAATGCACTGCACGTGAAAAAAAAAGTTCGTTGTTACACTTTTTTCTATGTTTCCGGCACAGAATAGTTATAAGCACTGTAGTCGCCTATAACTAGAAAACAAGTAGGTGTGTCGATTATTGCTATTAAACTAGTGTAGACTAAAGCGCATCAGCGAACAGGCGTATCTCCGTGGCGCTTATCTCTTTTGTTGAGAAGCGCAGCTCTTCGGCAATAACTCAAAAACCATGTTCATGGTTCGACCGACCCAACAACTGATCACGTTCAAAATTATTTTCGTTGAAAGGATTTATTAAACGTTATTTCCGTAATATTTTCAAAATTTTTAGACATACGTTTTAGAAAATAGAGGGGGGGGGGACAATTCTACAACTTTCGGAGGGATTATTTCCGAAATTATTCATGTATCAAAAAATTGCTTAGAAACCTTAAAGTGTTTAAAAGAACTGTCGAAAAAGTTTTTCAGCTTCTTTTACATGTATGGAGTGCCCCCCTTGGAAATATTTATTCTTATTATTTAACTTCCAAACTAAGTAACATATAGACACCTACTATAAATTTCATCACGTCTTGGTTTTTGAATAAAGTGCTTGTGACGTACGGACGGACAGATGGACGTGACAAAACATAAGGGTTCCGTTTTCGCCATTTTGACTCAGAATCCTAAAAAAGGCTTAAACACTATCCGTGCCTATGTATTTGGGGGTTTCTTTTGATTTTCTTGGGATCCCGTCACACCCTGAGTGACTATGGAACCACCTCGGGAGTAGACCCTGTCATAGAAAAAAAAATCGAAATCGGTCCACAATTGAAGTAATTATTGCTGAATATACATAAAAAAATTTGAGCCGTCACGGGACGCCTGGCAGACATGAAACATCGAGTTTGTACAAATAATATGCATTAAAGACAAGATTATGACAGGAACTAAATATAGCATAATGGAAAAAATAAATATGACGTTTTTTTTACAGAAAATGATGACTATTTATTAATTAACGTTTATTTTCCTTAAATACAAAAATTCACTATTAATTTCAGTCGCCACAACTTAATTCATGTCATCTGTGACTTCAGTAATAGTTATATTCGACGTTTCCTCTGACGGTATTACTGTGACAATTGATTGTCACAGTAATAATTAACAATTGATTATTAATAATCAATTTTAATCAAAAATACAATCATATTAATCAAAATGTAGTAATGTGGAGGACGTGGCGACGCGTCGCCATGCGCAACATTGTGCGGTGACTCCTTTCTCCAGTTCGATAGATGCTGTTTTACTACGGTATACATTTTGATTATATATATATATATATATATATATATATATATATATATATATATATATATATATATATACTATATTATATAAGCTATAATTATGCATACTCGGTGCACTCTACTATAAATAGACTGTATATACATATACCCTAGTATAGCGTGGCGACTCGTCGCCACATAAACAATATTTACCCTGCGCCTATAGATGTTTCACATCAAAAATACATTCTTCTTGTTTTGAAGTCTGTTAAAAACGAATGTTAAATACGATGCGGCTGACGGACGACACGGACTAGGTCAGCGCGCGGGTGCCGGCGGCGCGCGTGCCGCTGCCGTTAAATCCGATTAGGAGAAGGAGACGGGCGCTGCGCCGGCGCGGGAGTGTCGGCGACGGAGGATCGCACGCAATCAAAGAATTGTTTCGTTTTCGTTTCCATGAGCGATTTCTATGTTTGTCGTCCCTCTTTAATTTCGACGTGCATCCGCGGGTCGGAGCGAGAGGGCGGCCGCGCGCTGAGAGACGATTCGTGCGCGATCGTAAATATAACACCCGTACGGGCATTACGCACCTCCGCTATAATTTGTTCTAGTTTCCTTTCATCTGCAAACGAGAATCGCTCATAAATTAAAGCGTAATGCAGTAAACTTTATCTTCGACGCGATCTATATTTGTTGAATTCGATCGACTGAAATTTAATAAATTAAATATTTAAAATATGCGGTACATCATTAAGACACGAGAGATCACAGTAATGTAATTTAAAGATACTCGACCTCACAATTGTTGCATTTATATCAATTTTCAAAAATGAAGCATAAAAAAACTATACAATGAAGACGGCGTATTTAGGCGAAACAGCGCAGCGGGACGTGCAGCTGTGCGGGATGAGCCATGGACGAGCACGCAGCGGGCGCGCGGCGCGGGCGCTCGGACAACGCGTCAAATGTTGCGCTTTGAAATGAGCCTTTTGTGCGACTGGATGCCGCGTACGGAGAAGGGGCGCCGCTGGGGGTGGACCAGGTAACAAATTTATGAGTCGGATTTATACAGCTGATTTATGACGATGGTGATAATGATGATGAGAAATGTTCAGGGGCTCCCTTAAACATCTGCACGTTCTCATTGATCTAGAAAAAGAGAGGATGCACAGTCCCGCTCTCAAAAACGGCCGCAGTAACCGAGTGCTAAAACAGATAGTTTAGTACTCAGTGTATTTTGTGTAGTTTCGTCGCACCTTTTGTTACAATTTAGAAGTATTCTGTTAAAAAAGATGCAAAAATAATACTTAAAAAGCTGTAAAAAAGCATGGTATTTCTTATTTTCGATAAGCAAAATTTAGTTTGTTTATAATAGCTGCTCAATCACGTATTATAATATTCGTATTCGACGAGAATTTTGTATTTCTTCATTTAGAATAGTATTAAAAATCGAGAATCATAAAAGAAATAAACCTAAGCAACACCGGTCTCGTAATTCTTGCATTGTCACATTATTCGGTCGTTTAATAATAGAAACTCTTCTTATACTAATGGTGTCGCCTTTTTAATTTTTTTTTTGTTTATTATTTATTTATTATATGTTTTATATTTATAAACATCTTAAAATCACGTGTAAAAGGAATTATACAACAGAATAAACCTATTCCATAAATAATTGTGTTCAATATATTGAAATTTGTTTTTTAGCAAATTACATAAAGTATTATGTTCATCAAAAATATGTTAATGTTTTATTAATCGTCATTTTATTTTATTACATAAATAATAAATTTTTTTATAATATATTAGTATAATCTAAAATTATAAAGTTCTTTTATGTATATTTACACCGATATTATAAAATTAAACATTCATATTAACCTTAATCTCAGGTGATTACTACATTAAACTTTATTAAGAATAATTTGACCAAATAACAATAATAAAGATTTAAAATAACATTAAACTACTCCACTGATGTCTTATTTTAGAACAGCGCAGCAGCAACAGCAGTAAATTCTAAAAAATATGACTTATTGTCTTCCAATAACAAAGTGATCGTTACTTGTTCTCTTTGCATTTAAAAATGAATCTCATTACATTATGATGATAAATAATGTTCCTTCTCTTCTTTTTCTTTGGCGCTGCAAAGTGCTATCACAAAATGTAAGACAAAGACAAAATGTACACTCTGAGTCATTTTCGCCATCAAAATAGTACACAATTGTGCATCTTCTTTTTCTTTACGTCTACGCACGTCCTATTTTGGTTTCGCGCGCATTTTGAACGCACGTCGCAATCTGTCCGCGAAACTGAAATATTTGTATGATTAGTGTCTTGACATTTTAAATGTTAATTCTGCGTCAACCTCTATAGGATATAGAGAACTTGCCATCGATAGTTTGGATCCTCATTTTAGATTTTGCACGACGAGGCGCCCGTCTGCGCCACGCGTCTTCCTAATATTTGAGTTTCTCATGGAGAAGGATTACATAATTTTACCACAGTCGGCGATGGCGTGCGCCAATCGAGTTCGACACCGAGCGAAAATGTAGTTAGATTGATTTCACATATTTACTGCTTTTGTCTCAAACGCTATGAAATTGTTGGCTGTCGCTGACGCCGCGTCACGAGCGCCTGTAGGCCGTAGCAAAGAATCGTATGCAATAGACTAAATTGCGCTCGCTTTTGGCTATTCCCATCTTGTTATGTGTTTATGTCATATTCACGAAATCAGTTGCACCAGCTGTCGTATATCGAGAGCAGACGTTACACATCAAAACATAGTTTTAATAACTGCACTACGTGCTCTTAACTTTTTTATTTGATTGATTTAATATGGAAGAGAACCTTCTCAAGCGGCGATTCGATAATTGGACTGAAATTCCAATGAGTCATCACATTTAAAAACATTCCGTTACACGAGAGACGAAAATGTAACTCAGAAAAAAGTAACAGAGGCTTATACGTTCCCACGTCGCGGACGTGGAGCAAAAGAGAGAGACATGTATACACAACGATACAAAATGATAGAATAAATAGTGTCGCGCATGCGCGTGTTGTAGATGTATCTTTCAGACGCTATATCAACGGTTGACATGCCACGTTTTGTATAATTAATATTTATCATTGCTTTTTATGCTTATTTAATCTGTTTTCTGTATTTGTTTGTTTATATCTGTGAAGAATTATTATTTTTAATTTTGGACGACACACTCGCATCGATACGTTGTTGTGAATAGGAATATATTTTAACCTTGAGTTATACGAGAACTCGTTCACGTGCACCGACTTTTGTAATCGCGGCTGATTATATGGCAGCATTTCGCAAACCGATTCGGGGAACATGCCCGCACACGCGTCAGCGTCGTCGATGCCTCTCGTCCTAAACGCGTGCGCCGACGCCGCCGCGCGGCCGAGAAGTGTGTTACAGCGACGAGGTAGGACCGACGCTTTCCTCGGCGTGACTTGCGCTTCCGCGTGCGGACGCCAGTCCACCTCGCGAGGTGATTAGCTTTCACTGAATCCTGGGAAACATTCCATTTGAGCAACATCGGCTCGTGATGAAGAATAGAGGGAACACCCGTTAGTGCGAGAGCGCATCGCACGACAACAAACCAACGCGGCGCGGTCGACGACTGAGGATTGATGATTTGCTCAATTTTATCAAAATGTTATCTCAATGAGATTTGATGTGTTATATGATTCGGTTACTAGCTCGGTACCAGGAGACGCCGGCACTCAACACGCGCGATCACTTCAGCGTCCCGCGCGCGGCCGCGAGACTAGCTAAAGGCTATATTCACTAATTCGCATGACCTACATATTGCCTTAAGATTATTTACGTTAGCAATCGAATTTGCTGCTTAAATTATCAACTAAAATATTAGAATAAATTATTATAAACGACTTCGAAATTCAATATCCGGTAAGCTTCGTGAGTTTAGACTCTTTTAGGTATTTATGTAGAGGACGTTAGCTGCAACATGTGCTAACGTCAGCACGCGACCCGCCGCTGACCCTCGAATCTGTTCTTCCACTACGAATTCTCATCCAACGAACTGAATATTGATTCGTGAGGATTCACAGATATCGAACACCTAAGCAAGTTATTTATCGTAGTCCGTTAAATATTTAGCTTATATTAACACATGTTGCTGGCGAGCGTCTAATTATGGATTTCTGAGAATTAATACCTCAAGCAATAGATTATTTAACATACACAATAAAATAGAAGTTTACGTTGTCTAGGCTTATGCGAAAAATTATGTGCATGTATCGAACTGTTTTAGAGAATAGAATACGAGTAGAGCAATCATATTAGCATAATAAAATATAAATAGCAACGTTTAGAAAACAGTAAAAATAATATCACCTTAACAAAGAAATTTATAGTCTTCGATGAGACGACAATAAAAAAGAAAGTTGTTTATTTAAAAATTTAGATTTCACAAAGTATCCTCGAAGCGTTCGGCGGCGGCTCGATCAAAATATTTTAGAATAACCTACCGCGCCGACGCCGACGCCAGCAAGAAAGTCGGAATCGCACGAACCAGCCTGCCGGCCGACGCGATCGCGGTCGGGTCGTCGAGTCGTGTCGGAGGGTCGGCGGTCGGACGCGCGCGGAGACGGCGGCGCCCCACGTCACGGCGTTGCGATAGCACGCTCGTATCATTTCCATAATTCACGCGTATATTTTTATTAGGCACTTTCACTCTCGGGCGGCGGCGAGGTCGGCCGATGCGACATCGTACCGTTTGATGTCGTCGAGGTGTTTATTTTATGGTCAAAATAAGGTAAAATAAACTAAGACAGGATATTTTTTCTGCAAAAGAAAAAGTGTGGTAAACAAAAATTTCACAATCGTGTCACAATCGACACCAGCGGGCCTGGCGAGTCGCCCTGGACAAGAGCCCCTCTATCCGACTGTCCCTTCGCCCTTCCCATCGGCGCAACAAGGGCGGCCCTCTAGAGAAACTCTTGTGTAGAGCGTCCTTCTAGACACACAGACTTTATATAAGCATTTTGCACCGTAATATGTCCTGTTTTAGGGTCTTATGTAATTGCTATTTTTTTACGATACTCTAAAATATATCGAAAACGACAGGCAATAAAATAAAAATTTGGCTACACACGATATAAACATATTTATGGACGATGACCATATTCAGATGCCGCATTCTGCAACGCCCGGTGTTACTTAACCTCTACACGTTCTACATCCGCTCTTAGCTTGTCACGAAATCTCATTATACATCGATGGTGTAGAAACAGGCGTGGCGGTCGATACGACGAACGAAAAGCTCCCTGGGATAGAACTGTTCGGCTATCTGATTGTGTCCTATAATTTCAAATGTTGTTTCAAGTGTAGTTTTATTAACTAATCAGTATCTCGTATGTTTAAGCAAAAAAAGAGCAAATCTTGAGTTTCTTATTCGTTCTTCTCGGAGTAAATCAGCATTCGGATTGGGCGGTAACGTCAATATCGAAAAGAATTTGTTAATGACGTATTTCAAGCATAATTCCATTTCCTAAGAGATATAGAAATATTTTTTATTTGATTTGATTTAGCATGCGCTCTAAAAACAAAGAAACAAATTCCGTATGACGATATAAACTTCTCGTCGCCCATTTCCGCTCGTATATTCATAATACAAAGGTCTTTTACAAATGCCCGATCGCTTCAGGAGTGACTACGTATGGCTCCGATGGACTTAAACGATCCTTTGGAAACGTAAAATATAAATGTTGCAAATTTTAATATAAAGAATACAGTATATTATTTGCCTTCCCTGACATAGAATTATTTCGCAAGTGTTCATCGAATTCATAAGAAAACAAAAACGAATGCTGTCGTGGGACACCAGATAGGAACGAAGTTTCTTATTATAAAAATATTAATTTCAAGTTCTATTCGAGGTATAAAGAAAACAATTATTTGGGTATAAATTTTTATTATGATTTTTTTATCAATAAAATTAAAAAAAATGAATAAGCGAATAAACTCAATAATGATAAATATAGTCGATATATTATATAAAAATTAAATTTCAATTTTTGAAAAACATACAGCATTACTGATTGCTGGGTATTGTTTACCGACATAACATCATTTGTCGCGGTTATTTCTTCTCGTTCTTTGTCGGAACTATATATTTCTGAATTAAAAAGAAAACAGTAAAATATACTAAGTAACTTTGACATTGTTTAATAATAACCAACAATTATAAAATATTTATTTATAAATAATTTATTAATTGATTATTAAATTGAATAAAATTAATTTTTATTCATTTTAATTGTACAATTAATAATAGCAATAATAAAATTGATGACAAAGAACTTAAATATTGTCATTTTAAACAAAATTTTATTATACTCAATAATCTCATAAATAGAACAAAATTTAAGTAATAAGAAACACAAGCCACGCTTAGACCATGAAACGATATTGGAATGACATAATAATAATGCAAACTGTAATGATAATAAGTCACCACGTGGACTATACATCAGACCGCACAGCCTCATACGTCGACTATACATAAAAATCTTACGCTTTTATTTAACGTTACGGACGTTTTTTGCCGGCTAGGGTACCCTCCGCAACGCCCCACAAGGAACTTCGTTCCAAAACCTGTAAGTGAATAACGCCGGCCTCTAGCCACTCCGATTTTCTCCTAGATAAAATAGATGCTTATCGATGAACTCGACGCCTGTCAGGGTGTCTCATATACCAATATAATAAAAAATAACCTTTTATTTATATATTTTTTTTAACAAGAACTTTAATGAAAATTACCGAATAATGAAAATGGCTTATAATCACTGTGAACGCGGCGAGAGGAAATAGAAATACATACACGTTCTTTGGACGGCCAAACAATATTACATATTATTCACAAGTTCGGCGCCGCTCCGGTTCGGATGCCGGTCTGCTCTTCTCTCGTTCAAATTTTTCAAGATCGACCGATCACCGGTATTGAAGCAGTTTAGAATGTTTTAGGAAGTTTAGGATGAGACTGCAGCTTTTAGAAATCGTCATGACTGTGAAATATCTCCGCTAAAAATAGCATTCAGAGATTAATAATTTTAATTAAAGAAATCCATCGCATCTTCTAGATATTATGGATTCGTATTTAGCGCGTCCGTGGCCAGCGGTCGGCACGGGCGCCGCTGGTTACGATCGATATGTCGATTATATCACCACAGCTTCGCAGTCTTTTTCGTTCAGATTAAAGGGATCGAATATTGGCTATGTCCGGTTCGGGAGCCGTTAACGAGCACCGACGGCGGCCTCGAGACCCCCTCCCGTTTTCTCGTTAGAGAGCGGTAGTGGTTCGGAAACGAAGTGCGTCGCCTGCGCATCGGAAATTACCGGGTGTGATCCGGACCACGGGCGAATCGACTGATGAGTTTTGAAGTGGAGTCGAATTCGCCCAGCGTCCGAGTTCCGATAAACAAATCTGAAAAATAAAGATCATACTGGGTGTGCCCCAGCAGTGAAGTGATAAAAACCCTACACATACGTGTTATTATAACCCTATCGACGCTATATCTTCTGGCTCGAACGTGTATAAACCGCGCTGAAAGAAAACTTGGCAATGACAGAAAGAGAAACATTAAAAAGTAATATCGCTAAAGCGACTGCGACTGAACGCAGCGTAATTGTCGTTGTGTCTGAGCCTCCCACATATATATATATATATATATATATATATATATATATATATATATACTTTGAATCGAAGAACCTGGACTTTAAACCCTCCTCGCTGACCCAGGGAGAATCGGGGGCTATCGAATACCGTCGTGGGGTGATGGCGTCGTCCAGCGCCGATGGCTTAACAAGTTATCCGACGCACTGGGCTAATGTTTCAGTAAGAGAAAAGTAATCGGCGAATTTACCCGTAATCAGCAGTAGAACTCCGTTGCCTTCTCGATTTCAATTCAAATACAGCACGGCGAGCACTCCCCGTTCATTGATCACCACCGTCCGAACAACCGTTTGAGGCAACTTGCAATGTGGTTTAATGAGCGTTGCTTGTGACGTCAGCGACTGTAAAGAATGCGGCCCGACGTGAGAGGGTGAGGCGCCTGGAGCCCCTCCTCCGGCCGCTGCGTCCGCTCCCAGATTTAGACTGAATCGCTACATTTCGCTAAATTCCACAGACTCGGAATCGCCAGACGGACGCCGTTACCTGTTTACGAACATTTTTCAACGCGCTAAATTTGTAATTTAATTCCTCATATTCACGTTGATAACATTTGCGAAAGTTTATAATTCGAAATCTCCCGGAACGTAACAAAATCGGACAGTCGGCCTCGGACGCGGACGGCCCGCGGTCTCCGCTGTGCGTACATCTGTATGCGGCTAGTTTTTTAACTTAATTTTAAACACGTATAAGACTATAACAACACGACATACAAAAAACACAAAATTAAAAATATGCTTAATGGCTTGGATGCGACAATAGCAAGACACGACCTGACCAAACCAATACACAGCCATCAGACGGCAATATGGGCGCCGACACAATTTTTTTTCGGTGTGTTTTCTTCCTAAATAGACAAAACTAGGAGGGTGAAAGTGCACCCCCTTACACCCCCCCGCGGTGCCCTTGGAGGTCGACCTTGTCGGTGTGTCGTCGGTGGGCCGTCTCACAAAAATTTGAAGGTTAGCAAAATAATTTGAATTATGGTTTTGATCGATCTATTTGTAGTTTAATAGAAACGGTTAGAATCTTCTAACCATTTCTACTACTCGAATATCCACTCGGTTTGAACAATTAATTGTAAATTTATTTTATAAATAAAAATTAATTACTATTCTTTGTTAAGCGCATCACTCGAGAACGGCTGAAACGATTTTCCTATGATTTTTAACAAAAACTTGATTACTATTTTCTTTTGTGTCGGCCTGTTGCTTTCTCACTTTGCTTGGAAAAGGAGAAAGACGGAGGAAGGATATGTGTGTTCAGAGTGTATGGGGAAGGGGTGAGAGGGAATGAAATGAGATGGCGAGGAGGGAAAAGTGCGTGGAAGAGCGACAGAGGATAAGAAAGAGACTTAAGTCGGGTGCAGGATCGTGATCGGGATTTGCGATGGAGTCAGGATCTAGATTTTACTAAAGATCAAAATCTCAATCAAAATTGTCTTTTCACGCGGACAGATCTAAGGGACAGGACAGATCTAAATAGTACCGAAATGCTATTCATTTTATAATTATTCTTTTATTTTTTTTATTGAAATACTTCAAGAAGCGAATTTTTTCCACTGTTCGCAATTTTACAACTTTTCATCACATCAGTTTGTTTCATAATTGTGAAATGTCACGCATGAATAACAAAATACCGTATATATTAACAAATAAAACGAGGTTGTATTTAAGGATAAGAGAGCATCAAAAATTCGATTCGGACACGCGCACAAATCAAAAATAGCCGTTGCATAAACATAATAACGAAATCCATCTCGAAGGTCCGAGCTGCTCGCGCGCATCGGAAACAGCATGTCATTTATTATACTAATTTCCTGCTTTCTTCCGTTATCCCAATTATTGAATAGCTCAGAAAATCTAATGAGTTGAAATGATCACTGTCACGAAAGCTAAAGAAAGTATTATTATATATGCATAATGCAACTAATACTAATATACTAAATACGAAAATATGTTTGTCGGTTGTTTTATTTTCTAGCAATAGAACACTAAAACCACAATATTGTCGCTTAGAAATAGATTATGACTCTGAGAGTGATATGGGCTACTTTTGGTCCGGGTAAAGTGAGCGATTCTTGTGGAACCGTTTTTATGCCTAACTCAGTGTTTGATAAGCCGATCTCAATGATATTTGTTTGTAGATTGGTTAATCATCGAATTAATGCTGCTCTAATAAGCATTTTGCCCTCAGAAAATGCATATTTATGATACGATTCAGAATTAACCCAAATTTAATAGTAGGTACTCCACGGAGGTTAATCACAGCGCGCTCGAGATCGACAGCGGGAACGGGATTGAAATTGAAAACGACACGTCAGAACGATCACGACGACCCGCGGCGACATCGCGGCAGGCCGGGTGACGGTCTAAAGGGAGATCGCTCCGTACAAAAGGTAGAGAAATAAATTAATATCCACGAGGATGGCGCCACAGGCGAATGCTAGTTACAGAACATTATAGATGTCAAAATTATGTAATTACATCAAATTATGTCAACGTCTTTTTTGGTGTGGGACGGCGCGCACGCAGAAGGTACGGTCGACGCGGACATCTTAGGCCCGGACGATGCCCCTCAGACCACGCAAGTGATACACTTATTTTCATATTTATCATTATACTTTTCTGACCTGAAGGGAAATCCAGGCAACGGCCTACGTCGAAAGAAAACTGGTGTAGGCGCCGGATGCAACAAAAGAAACGAGGTAGAGCGATAGTTCTCTCGTCCGTCAGCGGGACTCTAGAAATGGTATGTCTGCTGAAACTGAAATCCAATTCGTAACACGCCAAAAAGCGCGTTTCTCACGTGATGAAAGCTAACAAAAGTAGTTCACCGCAACATGCTGTCCTTTCTCGTTTCCTCTTAACGATTAAAAATTAGATTAGCCGATCTCGTCGTTCACAGCGGGTTAGTGGTGTGCTGCACAGTAAAAAAGAAAGTCGGCCCCCGCACGAGCTGCGCCGGCGCACCGTGTTTTGCTAAAGTTACACATCTGTCACGACACGCCGTCCGACAGTTTCCGAATTGTCGGGCGCGAACCGAACGGTACTCGCCGTGTGACAGTACCGCACTACACTTGCATGATTTTCAAGCACGCATGTGAATTTCCGAAAATTATTAATTCTCTACATCTTGTGGAGCTACGTGGATACAAATTATTTTTAATCTATAAAATCGCAGCGTATGAGACGCGCAAAACCTTATTACGAAGTAAGACTGTGTCGAAACTTATGTACTACATTACCGGAAATTCCAAGTTCCGAGTTCTAAAAACGAATATAATAATAAATAAGATAAAACAAACAGACTACAAAAAAATTCGTTTTCCTTTGTAAATTCACTTTTGAAGTTTAAATCATAATTAACCTAAAGGCGTTATAACATAAATTGTATTAAGATCGCGCTCCGAAATCGCGAGATCGCCGAGAGACGACGACTCACCGCCATACAGCCGCGAGCTGCCGCCGTCCGGAGGCCGAGCCACTGCGAGCTTCGGAATCGGGCACTACAAAGTATCGAAGCACAACACTGCCGATTTTCGTTTTATTTTGAAAAATATATTTATTAAGGTATTTTTTTACACGAACGCGATTCGCGTATGTGCGCGCACGCACGGCCGGCGGTCAACTGACTCGCGTGTGGATGTGCGGACGCCCGCACATCTCTCTCGGCGAGCCGGTACACACTCGGTCAATGAGTAATATTAGAGTGTATTTAATACGAGTAGCACAAAAAAAATCACGTCCCCAGGAGTATGTACCTCGTAAGACTCGCAAATGAAAGTGGTCTTCATGGCAAAACATTTTTACCAATAACTTAATTCTTATTCTATACCTTTCGTTTGTCACCGAGAATTAATTTTAGAGGATATCTAAAATGCAGTTAATCGGATGTCGGTCGACGTCGCCCTAACTTTTGTCACTTTGCGAAGCAAGCTTCGCAAAGTGACAAAAGTTAGAGCATTCATTCTAAAGGGTTCAAATTTTTGTCGTTAACCTGCTTTTTATATTTGATGGTGGACACATTTTTGTCCCTATCAATTTTGTCCCGCGTGCCGTATCTTGTAGTCGTTGTCGGCGCTAAGAATTGGAGCCCCTCTCCGCGGCCGCCGTGCACGTGGCCACGCCGAAAGCACCCTTAATCATATCGAGTTCTAAGTCTAGAGTAAGATCAGCGCCTCAAACGAGAAATCGCTGATTTGACAGATCCGATGTTTCGATGCACATACACATCTCTTATATAGAAGACGCCTGCGTCTCGGATGCTTACAAAATTGTGATGGCGATATCATTCATGTGTCAACCACGCGTTACGTCGCATCAGCGCTCTCGATGTTGTCTCCTAATCTGTACTAAATCACACATACGTGTATAATAGAGAGAGAGATTTGAAATTTAGCACAGAAGTTTACAGAAATGTTGTAAGGAGGTGAAAAGGCTGAAATACTGTTATAAAGAAAATTGAAACCGTTGAAGCTACAAATTTCAGATTTAATATTTAATGTATTTAGTAAAGTTAAAAAATAATTACATATGTCTATGAATATATATAAATATTTAATTAACCTAAAAGGTACCTATTATGTTGTATGGTAAACCGAATGATGTCGAAATCTATAACATAGCTAATAATTGCTAACAAAATAATGATACACATTGTCTTTTTAAAGTAGCTCTAAAGGGAGTAAGGAAGTGACATAAGAGTTGACATTATATAGAATAAAACCGGTCAAGAGCGTGTCGGACCATGCTCGTTATAGGGTTCCGAAGCCATCATTACACAGAAATGCATTACTAATGAAAAAAGTACGTCGTTACACTTTTTCCATGTTTCCCGCACAAAAGACATATAAACACTTTAATCGTCTATAACTAGAAAAACAAGTAGGTATGTTGACTACTACTATTAAACTGGTGTAGACTAAAGTCAGCAAAAAAGTGTGTCTTCATGGGACTTACGTTCTTTTGTTGTGAAGCGCAGTTTTTAAATAATAATTCAAAAACAGTATATACGACCATGTTTAAAATAATTTTCGTTGAAAGTTTTTATTATTTGAAAGCATTATCTTCGTTATTTTTTTCATACTTTCCGCTCATACGGTTTAGAAAATAGAAGGGGGGGACACAATTTCTGTAACTTTCGGAGTGATTATTTCCGAAATTAGTCACGTAATCAGAAAAATTATTTAGAAACCTTAAAATGTTCTTAAAAGAATTGTCGAAGTATGTGCCACTAATTGATGTTTACTGAAAAAAAATTTTTCAGCTTCTGTTACACGTATGGTATGCCCTCTATAAATATTAAATTTTGTTATTTAACCACCAAACTAAGTAGCTGCTTATATTAACTTTTTACTACTTTTTGCAAACAAAATAATGACGCATCTATCGTATTTTGGTATGGTAGCTGTAAGGGGGTGAAATAAGGTGTCGAATTTATATGGAAAATCAAAATCGCTGAAACTATTTATGTGATAGTCTAAAAATCGGAATCACTGGCTACATACACTACAACTAAAATCAGTAGCGTTTGTTTGTATATGTTTTTTTGTAAAATTTTCAGATTAATATGCCTTTTATGACTCACTGACCCCAATTCTACCATTTTTTAAAATTCATTTCTGTTTGTGTGTCTGTATTTTTTAATATTCTTATAACTACTTTACCAATCTTAATGAAAATTGGTATACAGTAAGAAGATATCATTGCGCCGATGACTTTGTATAATTTATTTGCAGAATTCAAACCCGGTCGTGTCAATTTCAGTGGCGAATTTCGTGATGATCGCCCGTCCACCGCAGTGGACAACAAAAACATCGATGTTGTGCGCCGTATGATCGAAACAAACAGCGTCTGACAGGAGTCATATGCAATCAAACCTACACAAAGAGTTGGCTATGAAAACGCCGTGCTCGCGGTGTATCCCACGATTTGGCTGAGGCTCATAAAGCGAACCACGTCACTTGGTGCAATGACATGCTTCCATGTTGATGGAAGGGGGGTTGAATTTGGTGTGGAACATAGTAACAGGGAACGAAATATGGATTTATTACTACGACTCTAAAAAAAAAAGCAGCAATCGACTGTATAGGTCTATTGAGATGAGCCGAAACCAACTTAAGTGACGCACGGGCGAAGTGCCCTAAACGGATAATTGTTCCTTTTTTTAATAAAACTGGCCACGTGGCTACTGTTGCTTTGGAGAATTCTTGTAGCATGAATAGTTATTAGTATACGACCATTTGTTCACCAGAAGTTATTGACGAGCTCCATAAAAATAACGGTAAACTTCTCATCATCTTGCATCACAACAACGCCAGTTCTCACACGCCTAAACAGACAAATAAATTTTTGAAGGAGAACAACGTAGAACTTTTGACTAATCCCGCATACAGTCCTGACCTGGCATCTTGTGACTTTTTTTGTTTCCAAAAATTAAGAATTACGCGGTCAACGATTTTAATGACTAAAAGAGGCTGTCGAAGAGCATTGTGGTGACCGTGGAAACATAAAAACATGTTTCCACGGTCATCAGGGAGGAGTGGTATAAATGTTTTTTTTATTGGTTTATGGAAAAAGTGCGTTTATACTAACGGAGAATATTTTGGGAAACAATTAATTCATTTTTGACTATTCATAGTATTTTTTTTTCATTTTTTCCCGAAATTTTCAGTTCGTCCTACGTATTGTGTGCAACTAAATGCTAAGTTATTTCCCTAAGCATTTACGTACCAGTAGCGTTCGTATCTCGGCGGCCTTACGCTGAACGTACTCTAGATAATAATTAACCTTCCAAATTGAGAAATATATTTGCAATTTATTTCACAGCCACTGTCAGGTGTGTATGCAAGAATCGGCCGTCAACTCGTACTTATGTATGAAAAATCGGCAAATACTGGGTGGCAACCTAACCTAACCCTTGATAGACTGTTAAAATTTACACAAGTTAACACAGTTAATACTTTCTTGTGAACGGAGTTATTACATAATATGGCAAAAAAACGCAGAGTTCGAGCATTTTGCAGTTCAGCGACGATTTTGTTTCAACGTTTGAATGCGTCAAAACCCACACCCTCTTGACGAAACCGTCAAAATACGATCGGTATGTCGAAATAGTAATTAATTATTACAGCAAAGCTAAAGTAGAGATTCTCACCCTGTGATTATCTGTCACCCTGTTTCCTTCCCGAGTTGTAAACTTTGAACGATCACTATCATCGGTTTTGTTTAAAAATGCTAAATTCTCTTAAAATTCAAGTTGTTTTTATTTAGCACATAGCTCCATAAAGCGGCACTTATACTCGCCAAATCTACCGATATTTATAAGGTTATGCGTGTGTAGACCGTCATCAGGTATTCGGTATGTAATACACGAGGAGTTTCCGTTATGCGCCGGATTACAAATTTACAATGTAGTGCAGTTGCTTACGTTTGTCAGTTAGCACCGACACAATTAAACAATTATCCACTAATTACAAAGATCTCTGCAAAGTGAGATTGATTCTCACTGTCATTCCGTTGAGACCACCTCCTATTTCAAGTAGCTCTTACAGGATACCAGCGCGATCGAGCAATAGGGTTGAGGGATCGGATGGACGGATAGAGTAAATGAATTGATATTGAATATATCATACTTGTGGATGAAATATGCATAAGATGTGATAACAATACAAATAAATTAATTACAATTTATTATATGTCTTTTGGCTGTTTTGTAGTTGCTTATAAAGTAATGTCACTACACGCTTTCTTAAAAGAAAAATAAATTAAATTTTGTAAAAAGGAAAAAACTTTCAAATAAAGTCCTAACTCCCGGAACTGTAGGACTAATATTTATAATTTTCCCAGAGAGTTGTAAATACGTTCGACAACGGATGCTCTGGCTTGCACAAGCCACGCCCACTTCGAACACTAACAAAAAATATTTTGGGAAATCTCTTCCTCTTTTTGAATCTTTTTCAAATTCGAAAAATCAAGCCCATTATTTTCAGTTAATTGTATATAACTTTTCCAATTTTTGCGAACGATACTTTTTCAAATTTTCAAACGTTTTTTTCAAAAATCGTCTATATGCTATTTCCAATCCAATGACACCTTGTTCATAATTTTTGAAAACTGACAAAAAAAAGTTTAACGTAAAAAGCCATTATTGACTAGACTATAATTCGTCAAGTTCTAAGCACTCGTTCTGTTTGATTTCACCCAAACTATCTTTCAATGCTCTTCATACCCATTCTGATCCTGAAGATTGCCAACTTTTATTCGTTCTAACACCCTGATGACTATTTCCGCATGGTGTCGCTAACACTGCCATGAAGCCTTAATTCGACACTTATGTATAACTCGAGTAAAATATAAGTCAACTAGCTGAACTTCTTAGTTTAAGAAAACCACCCGAATCCACACCTAAGATTCTCACTGATTTGCCAGGCGTGGTTACATACCGACATAAAATATTTTTTTTAATATTTTACGTGCCGTAAAAATGGCACGCGGGCCAGAAGAAAGAAGGTCCGGGGAGTGTTAAATCTGCGCATTACATAATTTGCAGGCAATTCAGAGTGGCAAAGTTTCGTGCGTTGTACTCCAATTGTGACTCGGGGTCGCGCCTAATAAGTTTCGTACCAAGAACTCTTTTTAATAATATACTTTTGATTACAGACTATATCATTGCTAACACTACTAAAAAGGGCAATCACGACCCTATGTATATACTTCTGTATGATGCGCTCCTCCATTAAACACTCTGAGAAAGCAAGTAACGCAATTTAATTTTACCTGTAGTGCTATCTCGTCATGAATATGTGAAGTTACAGTATTTGCATTATTGTAAAATGATACTGAGGTCAATATTGTAATACTTATTCAATATTTTTATATGGTATTTACGGAAATAATGCTTCTTTTATTAGATTCTATTAATGCCACTTGATACAAAAACGTATATAACGAAAAAATAAGAACATTCAGTTAAAAATGTAATGTTCAAGCTTTAACGCTTGAAGTTTTTTCAGAATTCATTCCATCACTAAACATTTAAATACATTCAAAATTAGGGTAAAACTGCGCTCTACCAAAATTAATTCTCAGTTTCCTTATTTTTAAATTTCATATTCAGCCGTTATCCCGATAACTTCCAAGTTATTGTTTTTCATCATACGTGAGTCGAAAATACTTAATGAACTTACACTTACCACTCTAACTTTAATCTCGTGGTACGCGGCGTTCTAAAACACTGCAGTCCGCGACGTATCGACAGACTGCAAGAGCGCAACGACACTTTCCTTGCCGTTTAATTGACCCTGATGCCAACTGTCGTGTGTCCCAATAGCACGCATCAATACATGCCTCCTTTGCGACTTGCCGCAGACAGAATATATTACGATGCTTTTATGATTAACCTATAACGAGATTAAGTCCCCGAAAATGCGCAGACACATAAGTTTCACTATTCCTTGACAAATCGGGCGTCTACCAAATCGTAAAACCTTCACATTTTCTGTTTGCGAAACCGACCGCTGTCAACACGCCTCGCCGGATCGTATTTCTTCTTACTTCAATTTGATTTGACCTGATTTTAATATTTCTCTGGTGCTATGACGAATAAGGTAATCGATTTTAGTTTAAAATGTTAAGTATCGTCGGAACTTTGATTTTTGTGTAATTTAGCTAATTTGTATTAATTTTACACATCAATGTACATACATTTATGGTTTGTCCGATTAGTTGTTCATGTATTGCTTCCATCAACAGGGTGCAATCTCATAGTCGAGTGGCGATAATTTGTCAGTGAACTTTTCATAACGATTTCAATCAATTATATAAGGAAAATAAAAAGAGACAGAATTTATCCAAAATATTGATCTATTTGTGATACAATATAATATTCTAGGAGTTAGTATATACCTTTGTTTGCGAAATAGGTGCTTTCTTGAGCAAATTGTACATCAAGCATTTTATGAAGCAACCGCAAATATAGTAGTGTTACCCCCGTTGATGTCTTTTGTATGAAGAAACATGCAATTGATACCAAATTCATATTTTTAATGATACTAACGACACAAAATAATTAAAATGGTGTCGAAAGTTAATAAATTTTGCAATGTTGCGTTATTTTTAAACTATGACGATAGAATTAGTTTAACAATAGAAGAGCCATACTGCGGCATCTTGGCTGCATTAAAATAATGGGTCGGCTCGTCCGGTAAAATAGCACACCCTCACACAAGATGTACGTGAAGTAGCAGCTTCGACTGTTGCATTTCGTCCAGTGAGTGAAAAAGAGTGGCCCACTCTCCTCTCTTCTCCCACCGTCATCCCGATTTTTCTTGCATTAGATATTCTGTTCCCTCTCAAGAGGCCATCAACGTACTGGCGTCTTGTCTAGGTTTGCAATGAACAGACATCTATTTTTTAATAATTCATACGTGCCAAATTTGCCAAAATTGCCAAAAATGGACAATTTGAATATAAGCACAAGGCGCATCACAATGAAAACTTGTCGTAATGCTTAAGAAAGTTTTACAACTGTTGTAGCGTGATATTTATTAGTGTTGATAATCCACCACTCAAAAATATCATGTTGTGTGAGGTTAAATTTAAAACTTCACGCGACCTCTATCGTTTTCTTAGCTATCGTAGCATCTTATCATTTTTAATCAAGATTCAGCTATTTTTGTAGTTTAAAGCACAACAACTAGATGGCTCTCATAACAAAACTTAAGTTCACGATATATATATTCATTTATGGAGATAGCGAATTAAAATCTAACAGATATCGTTATCTTTGGGCTATAAGTGTAATAATTTCTTCTAAAATTTAAATTAAAATCTCATTTATCGATCAAAAGAAGATAAAGTAGTAAGAGGTATATGAATTGTGAGCTATTTGCTAGACTTGTACGCTCATGGTCACCAGCACCTCATTTGTTTTTTTTCTTTTGTAAATAATTCTATATTTTAATTTCAGATGTACTTTTTGTTTCGGTCGGTAGCTTTTAATTATTGAAAGAATTTATAGAATCGGTCAGGGAAAGCATCCATCGTCGGAAACTGCAATTTTTTAAGAAATGGAAAGGGGTTGTAAGGTTGTACTTGCTGTTGTAAGGCAACTCTTTTTTGATCTAGATTTTTAAGTAAGACTTTGAATTCAACAGTGTAAGATATGAATTATTGATTGAGAAAAATGTTAGAAAAACCTTAGCATTTCAACATATGATTGGAAACGCGTGTTGTGTCTTTCTAGGAATTTTATATTCTTCTGTGAGGCTAGAAATGCTTGGGTGCCCAAACGCCTGTCTAAATTATATTTATCAGCTTTTTGGTCATATTCGCTAAAACAAGTAACATCTTCAAGATCCGTTAACTTCATGAGGCTTCATCACATCATATCGAAACCATATTCGAAGAATACAATAAAATCTTTAATAAAAAACCGTATTTGCCAATAACTTTATTACTTGCTTTGTCTTTACACAAAGTAATGCATGTGTTCTGCTTGTGACAATTTTTTCATGTGATGAAGTGATACTAATTGATGACAGTAACCGTAATGTTTCAGTGTCGACGTCCATGAGTAAAAACATTGACAAATAATGAGTCAAGGATAAGAATGGATGTGGAAATTTGATCCTACTTTACAGCTTACCTTTCTCGACGCTTTTTTGTAGCGTAGCGCCCATTACGTACCTCTACATTATTCGAAAATTGGTAATCAAAGTACATCAAACGATGGTATATTTTATTACAAAGCGATACACATCAAACGAGGATAATTCAGGATTCATATTAATGAAGAATAACGCGCCTCGAATTGCTCTTGCATATTATTAAAATATATTTCTCTATTGCTTATTTGTCGTCGCATTATTAAAATAGTATGTCCCAAAATACAATACATATTTTTACCGTCTGCAATAGATACCTACATGAACACGGAGCACGATCAAACTAGCATACCTTGTCTAAGCAGTGCGCGCGAACTCGGCGGGTGCATTAATCGCCACTACGAACGCGATTGAGGTCTGATGAGGCATTTATATTTTTTTTCAATCAATGTTCTTGATCGCTATGGCTCGTATTAATAAATCACTCTCACATTAGATCTTAAGACTTGTATCAAACGATAACATCTCAGCTGTCAATATTAGTTTTAAATCATGGACGAATTAATAAACCAATAAAGTAAAGGGCCATATTATGGAACATTGTCCGAGTTTATGAAACATATAATAATAATCTGATTTATAAATAATGTTTAACTTTCTCAGTGTTTATAAAATTATATTTATAATTTTTAATAACTCATGAATTGGTTAAATTAATTAATTTTCGTAAAAATCTTAAGATGTTGAGAAAAAAATTTATATTAAATTCCCATGGCAGGTTACATGAAAAAAACTATGCTTTGGAGTAAAACAATGGCGTGTGTCATTGCGATTGTTTAAACCATTTAAAATTTATATCCATCATTCAAAAATGCTTGAATCATATTAATCAAAAGTTTAAACTGTTATCTACTGATTAAGAACAAATTTCAAGTATTTTAATAAAGTATTTATTTTTTATTTAGATGTTTCATAATTGGTACAAAAATTTCTAACTAGTCCCTATTTATGGAACAGTATATTCAGTGTTCCATGCTCTCCGTACAAGTAATTTATTCAAATGGTCCGTAATTATGGAACAACAACACGTCAGCGCATCATTTAGTTTATTTGAAGTTAATTGTTGTTAATAATTGTTAAGTTATAAAAAATAAATTAGTTAACATTAGATAAGTGTTAGACCAGTGTATATTTTTATAAATTTGCATTTAGGTAAGTATTTAAATTTGACAATTTCATAAAAATAAAAAACTAACCTCAAAAATTTGAAATAAATTGGATGAAAAGTATTATTCTATGTTAATTAAATATAATCTATAATTCTCTATTTCAGATAATAATTCAAATAGTGTAAACATGGCAAAAACTATTAAAAAATGTCAAAAAAATTCAAGCAAAAAAAATAAAGTTAAGTCTACAAATTTAAATGACAACGATTCCAAAGCTCCAAAAAAAGGTATTGTTTTAGTTAATACGTGTAAAAAAGTTTCGAAAAAAAAGAGACCTGTGCGTATAAATTACTCTCCCGGTGATTTGGCAAATGCGTTGAAAGCTATTGACACGGGTTTATCCTTGAGAAAAGCTGCTGCAGCATACAACGTGCCTATTGCAACCCTTTCCAGGAAAAAAGAGAACCCTGAGACATCTAAACAGAAAACTGGACCACCACCTGTTTTTTCAGTTAATGAAGAACAAAAAATTGTTGATTGGATTCTCTTCAGAGGTCAGCGAGGTTTACCTGTCACAAAAACGGAGCTCTTGGATTCAGTAGAACAATATGTGAAGTTATTAAAAAAAGAAACTCCATTTATTGATAATCGGCCGAGTCGACATTGGTATGAGGGCTTTCGGAAACGACAATTAGGCAATTGGCAAACGACAATTGGCAATTAGGAAACCCCAAAACTTGACTCACAGTAGAGCAGCAGTCACCGATGATGATTTAAAAGATTGGTTTGAAGAACAAGGAAAGTATTTACAAGAAAAACAATTAACAAAGATTCCCCCTAAGAGAATTTTCAACTGCGATGAAACATATGTCAGTTTATGTCCTCCATCTGAGAAAGTTTTGTTAGACAAAGGCTCTCGTTCGGCGTACAAGGTGGTGGATTCTGAAAGGAAGGTTTTACTGTTTTATTTATGTATTCTGCTGATGGTGATCGTGCACCACCCATGCTTATGTTTCCTTACAAGACTGAAGTGCCGCAAAAATAGTAAAAAATTGTCCTGAAGGTTGGGGCGTTGGTCTTTCAGACAATGGATGGATGACTGCAGAATCATTTTATGAGTATATAACAAATGTGTTTTACCCCTGGTTAGTGAAACAAGGAACTGAGTTTCCAATTGTAATATATTTAGACAATCATTCATCACACATGACCATGCCTCTGGTGACGTTCTGTCGCGAAAAGGTATTGAATTAATTGGACTTGTTCCTAACTCAACCCACATTATGCAACCACTTGACATTAGTTTCTTCCACCCATTCAAAGAGACATGGAAAAGGTAGTACCAAGATGGAAAAATTCAAAAATATTGCTCGAGTAAAAAGAAGATTTTCCATTAGTTTTGGAGTTTGCTCTGAAAAATGAAGGAAGAAAAAATACTGTCATTAGTGGATTCAAAGCTGCAGGCTTATATCCTTTTGATTCTTCAGCCGTTGATTATGATGTATTTAACAAAAGAAAAAATCTAAAACACCAGTTACGGAAGAGAAGATACAAGATAAATTAAGTGAAGATGAACAAAACATTTGTTAACTTTTGAAAATAATTTATCAAAAGATATTTTGGAAGCGTTCAACAATGCTTGGTTAAATCAGACATGGCCTGAGGATTCAGAGATGAGAGGCTTGTATAAATATTGGCTTCAAATTAGTGGGAAACCTGGTAAAATTATTAGTAACATTTCATTTTAGTCAAAATTTTCATATTTTTGTTATATATATATTTTAATTTTTATTTGTAAATATTTTTGAAATTAATCAATTTCTTTACTGTTCTTTTAGCGATATTTAAGTATATTGATATTTTTACTGTATGGATTTTTTAGATAATCGAATTGATATTATTATGTTAAAAATTTTTGGTATAATTTGTATAATTTAATATGTAGGTTTTGATGAGACAGTAAGAAACCAACTGTCAAAGAAGTGACGTTGGTAAATATAAATTTAAATAAAAAGGCAAGAACAGTTAGAACAAAATTTTGTGAATAGTCGTAATGATTGTGACATTAGTCTTAATGATAATAATCTTGAATCTAACGAAAGTGTATCTCCTGAGGTTATTTATGAATTTGTAATAGAAAATGAATCATTAGAATTTTTCTGAAGCTGATATTCTGGAACATAATACTGGTGATGAATTAAAATTTGATTCAAATGTCTTGGTCGCTGACAGTCAAACAGGTTTTATTAATTAATTAGAAAACAATATTTCATACTCCATTAGTATTTAAGAATTAAAAATTTAATAAAATTTTTTCTTCAGGTTCTCTTGATACAACTTCTGTTATTACAAATATCACAAATGTTCCTACCACTACTCTTACTACTCCAGTTATGGAAAAAAATTCAGAGCCTCAGATAAATCTCACACTTAGTGAATCAGTTGTTAGTAAAGAGAATGACTCCAAATCCGCTAATGAAAGTGAGTAAAATAATACTTAAAACTTATTGTAACAAAACATTGACATTTATGATAATACTTGTAATATTTTTAAGTTGAAACCAATGTTGGGAACCCATTTGACCAAGCTTTCAAGATGCCAACTAAGTATTTACCGAAGAAAAGAGAATCAAGGTTGAATCATCACGTAAACCTAAGCTACCTTCGGCTGGTACGTCTGATCAATGGATGCAATATCATTCTAAGAAAGAAAATGATGAGATAATAAAAAAGAAAAACAAGAACGAAAAAACAATTACAAGAACAGAAAAACGGATAGCTGATGAACGGAAAAAGCTACAAGATCAAATAAAAGAGATACAGCAAAAAATTAAAGAAGAAACGAGATAGTTCAATTTTATTATTAATTTTAAGTATAATTTGTTTTTATGTTTAAATTATTTATCCAAAGACTTGTTCTTGTCATACTAACTTTATAAACAACTTTTAATACTATGAATAAATTAATTTTAATTAAAAAATTTTTTTTTTTAATGTAAATATTCCAGTCCACCTTATGTTCCATAAATTGGGACATACTTGATGGAACACCCGTACATGTTACTTTTGACTGTTTCATAAATACGGCCATAAGTACGAATCTTTTTTTTTATTTAATTTAAATTTTTTTTCAACTACAACTCACTCGATAGTAATTTTTAACGATTCAGTAGATGTCACGTAAACAATTAACGTGGAAAAATTCAATGTTTCAATTCAAATTTTTTTTAAATGATGTAGAATATACAACTCTTACTCATAAGGTGTTCCATAATATGGCCCTTTACGCTACTAAGTCATACTCATATGATGTCTAACTCAAGTAGAGTATCTGTCAAAAAGAATGACCATTTTATTTCGTCGGAACGAACTAGTAACGTTCCATTATAGGAATAAAATCGAAAAATGACATCAGTAATACAATATAAATGAAAATTATTATATTAATGGCATTATATAATCATTATAAATATTATAATATATTACAATCATAAAAGTCATTATTTTATTGTTATATTTCAATGCATTTAATGCACATATTAGTAAATAATGTTAACTAACGTATTTTTGTATGAATATTTTATTTTGTCGGAACGTAACGTTGTCGTGCGCCATTGGTGCAGTGTTTATGGTTGTTTATTGTGTTGTGAACTACAAGAGTACATTTTTGAAAAATCTATAGAAGTTAATTAATTTTTTGCTTGTAGTATTTTTGTGTGCAGTTATTATTTTATTACTATAATGGATAAAAAACACATATTCTCAGTATTAGAAAAAAAATCTTTTTTAAGTATCTTAAGCAAATATAAAAACAGTCGAATGCAAGGATACAAGCACTAACACCCTTAAATCAAGGCACGTAGCATGGGATCGGATAACACGAGAATATAATTCAAATTCAGATTGTATGTATCAAGTATCATCGGCAAAATCTGAATAATAATTTTAATGTTTAAAGTATTTAGCTTTGACATATATAAAATATACACGAAAATTTCTAAATAATTTTATATCTTTCGAGGTTTTAGTCACCGGAGCGAAAAATTCATCTTAAATATCATAATAATCATAATGATTATAGATATCAATATCTTCCATTATTCCCTCTTTTTGTCTATGCTCGATCTTAAGTGAACAAATGACCACACTCAGCTGATATTCTTCATTATGGTATCATAAAACGTTACTCAAAGAACGCGAGTTACGTTTATTAATACGTCAATACACAGATGTCATTTGACAGCACTCCGCTGATATGTGTTACCACAAACCGAACTTAAGTAACGTTTATTAATGAGCAACAGATCTTAAAAATGTACTGAATACAGCTCTTAGAGATAAGAGCGATTTATTAATACGAGCATATGAAAACTATCACTTTCTTATATGCTTTTCCAAATTTTGATGGAATAAGCTATTTTTTCTCTCAGTCGTATGTGGATGCACCAAAAAGTGTTTCTTTTATTCTTTAGATGTACGAACCAATGCACAATATTTTTTTCGTTAACTTAAAACTACGATGATTACTAAATATAGCTCTCACTTTCAGAGTTCCAAAATGCAAAATTGACAAAAGGGCTGTCCAGGCGAGGTAATACTAATTATGGTTTATTCATTTGACCAAGAATTTAATAGTCTTTCTAATTTTGTAATGGCAAATCGGGTGAGACTTCTATATCGGCTTCTCCAACAAACAAAAGTTGACAACTTGCGTAATGTCGACGCGCGTCGGTGACGAATGTGTTCACGACTACGCTAATTTGTAAACTGAAAATTATAAATAAATGACGAGTTCCACGATTTCGTCTGAGGCGGTAAACATCAAAACGATATGCATGCTTCAGATATCATCTGATTAGTTGGTACGCACAGTTGGAAATGCAACATTCACATGTTCTTTACATTTACTATGATTTATTTCAATTCGTTTGAACAAATGTGCCAGTTTGAAATAAAACTACTTTTTTTTTAAATGCAGCAATAATAGAATTGTCTATAGTATTTGAATTATAAGATACTTACAACGAACTTTTAATCTCATTTTGCTACAACGAGTCTTATAAACGTACAGCGAACAAGGGCAGTAAGACCTACAGAGTCCGCTGGGAAAATAAAATAACGTCTGTTCAATTAATATGCACAGTTTATTCATGAAAGAATACCGCTACGTACACAAGATGGCGCCGCGACGCATCGCGCCGGCGCCCCCAACGCGTACATTGCGACAGTGTTAAATGTACACACAGTATGCTATTTTTACACGCGATGGCACTCATAGCCCAAATTGTGAACTCCCGGCGACATCAAAACCTCGCGGTAAAGTTGCCGTCCGACGGGAGGTCGACGAATTTTCTATCATTTTTTATTTGCTCAAAAAAGAAGAAAATTCGCCAAACGGTCGATCGCACGAAACCAGCGATGTACTAAAGCTATCGCCCGCTTAAATACTTACTACTAGCATGATTTAATAAGAGCCTTCGACTACACGTTACCACGACTTTGCTCGTAATGATTTAGTATGAACATCTAGTACCAGCGTACGCTATAGATAGATTAAAAATAATTGAATTTTATATTCATTCGTACGCCTAAAAAATAATGAAATTTACAGTAAACATGTAAGAAGATTGACTATATTCTAACCTCGCATAAATACAATGTTACAAGTAAATTTTATAATAAATTTTTGATGTAGCATAAACTTTGATATGTTTTTTTTATTATATGGAAAGAGTACATCATAGTATAAAATAAAAAATCTTTGTTTTATTTGTACTTCACACCTAAACTTAAATATACATATACAGAAATATGCTTATCTTTGTATATAGTCTGGTATATATTTGTCAGAAAGATACCTAAGAAGGTCGAGTGATCAAAATTTATCACATATCATTTCCTCTTCTTTATTTTCCCCTTATTTATTCATTATTTTTGCCCCATATTTACTTCAAGATTGTTTTGAGCTCTTAAGAATTTTCTACTTATTCAATATTTTCGGGACAATTCCACTGCTTACGTTCGACATTTTTTTTGTGCTTTTAAACATAGTTATAATACTATATAAGACTGCATTAAATTGCGATCTTACATAGTTTTAATATTTAATACTACAGCCGACTTTAGTATAAATATTCGCAGATTGTCGTTACCCGAGCCGATGGTGAAGGTGAGACAATCGCGCGGGCGGGAAAGATTTACCGGGGACCGGAAGCGAGCTTTTCGTTAAGGTGTAAAAATGAAATAAGCTCCAATTCTTGTCCGGGGCCGTTTTAAACGACAAAGTGTCCCATGGTCGTTCCCGGACCTCTTTACCAATTTTTACTATAGTCGATTCAGCGGTTTACCCGTAAATGACGTTCCGGTGAGGCGGCAGGCGGACCACCGTCGGTGCAGACCTCGAGGGCGGCGTGGACTCACGACCACCGTTCGTAAACTGGCTTACCTCGGCAACCCGAGATCTTATGTAGCTACAGAGGTTACGATGTTATTGACGATACGGAAAACTATGATTATTTTTCATAATTAATAAATAGCCGTACTTTTTGTAAATTTGATTTTTTTAAATTAATTTATTTACTTTTTCATTTCATTCATTTCAAGATGTTATTTTGATTTTAAATGTATATTGTTTCATTTATTTCTTGAAGTGATTTCGTACACATGTTTATGATATTAATTAATTACCATAATCAACTACTACATGTATTCAATATTTTTAAAATGCATTAGTGAAATCCAAAAATTCCGTAGCAACGATTGTAGTGTGATTCACAGTACACTTTCCAAAATATTATTCCATATTAAAATCGTTCGACAGGAAGTATTCGACGAGAGACCGGAATTTTGAATTCCTGAACAAAGTAAATAACTAAGTACAGACGCAGTAGGCTTTCTCGTCGTCGTGCTGTCGCCACGCGCAGAGGCCTCCGCGCTCCCTCCGAGCCTCCTCCTCCTTCCTCGGCCTGTGCTCCTCGTTCCGTATGCTACAAAACAATTTATTCTTGTCCGACCGATGAAGAAGCATGTCGATCATGTGTTTTATTTAAATATGTACGTCGATGAAATAGTCCCGCAACGACTTTCGCATTTCTACGGCATCGGTTGGTAGTTTTATTACTTCGCTGCAGAAATATTTCCTCCCACGATCATCTCGTTTCAAGTCTGGGGTCCCGATTCGCACAGCTTCTGCGCCGGCCCTGTGCAGGCTGGGGTCTGAAGTGGTAGATGCAATGGATTAATCGTGCGCGAAGCGTCGGTTGGCACATCGAGTGACGGGTCTCAGAACTAAGATGCATTTAATTTTGTACTTTATTGCAATTGTATAGAATCGACGATGCAAACAACTATTAGAGTAGTCCGCAACTGTCAAAAGCTGTTCGAGTATTGTACGTCCTCGCTATGCCCTCGTTTAAAATCAATTTTAGTTTACGAACACCGATGATAGAAGTGGCATTATAATAATTCGCGCACATTGTCTTCTCACACGTTCGGTATGTCCTAGTGTTACGCTAAGTATACGATTTTGAGTTGGGTAGACTCGACGGCCCGCTGCAGCCGGAAGTGTGCCCGTGCAGGTAGCTCAGTGTTACCTGAAATTAGAATAAACACCATAATTTAGATGGGGGTTTTAAAGGGATTCAAATTAAAGGATCAGTTAAATTATTGAACATAGGTCGTAAGCTTCTAGAATGTGAGGACCGGCGCGGACTGCCGGCCGTCCGCCGGGGGCGGCGTGTCGATCGAAAACATAAATACAATACTCTCCACTCGTGTGGACTTTGCAATGATGATTTAGGTTATCTCTAAAAAGTAAAGCAGACTTTTACTTAGGTATACTAATTATGAGATAAATGCGAATAAGTCAAATATAATTAATTTAGGTATTCGGTGTATTTTTGTTTCCAAATTTGAAAATATGTATTTTTTTTTGTATCAAAGGCTCTTGTATACACGTTCCTCATCTTCTGATGAGCAGAAGTCGGTCGGCCGCCGTCGACCGACGAATGTTTATTTTAAAGATAAATATGCTTATTTTTGGTTATCCTTATAAGACGGCCAGTACTGAATTCTTTGCAACACTTATTAAAATCAAAAATTATGCAGTACACTAAATTGGTATATCTTTTACGGTTTGCTCAGAATAAGCTATTTAAGTACCCCGAAAGAGTCTTTTTTCCGACTCGATTGACCACTATCGTCACTGCTCGTTTCGCACATTATTTTATATAATATAATATAACCAATATATAAAATTATGTCTGGTCAGATGACAAAGCAATGAATTGAAATAGAAACCAGGTTAATCGGATAAAATGCTCTCGCGCATGAATACAACTTAAACGGACAGTAGACGTTGAGCGTTGTAAAATGTATAAATATATGTAACCCACATGAAGACTATGCATTTCCGTTCACTACATACTTGGAATTACAAAGGGTTTTGTAAGAAGAATAAAGATTCATGATATCATCGTTTTGTCGACCACAAAATTGGCTACCGAGAAATATCAAAACCTAAGGGGTTTACAGAAATAGCAAACAACTAAGGGGCTCACAGTTTGTACAACATTTTAGTCGTCTCGGTATTTATTCGTATTTCAGTAATGCTCAACTTATTACACTTTTCTTTCTCTCCCAGAACAATAAGATAGAATACAATATTTCGTTTCTAAAAAGTTTGATTCCGTACTTCAACGAGAATTTAACTGATTCAATTGTTTAAATTATAAAAATAAGTACGTAATTGAACAGAAAATAAGCATAGAGGTTCAAGCGGGTGCGGCGGAGCGAGCAGCCGGTATCGAAGGACGCCGAAACAGTTGTATCATCGATCTCATCCTATTCTATTCGTTCTTAATTTTGTTTCTATTACTATAACTGCGGCCCCGGCCCCCCTTCAGCGCCGGTCCGCCCCGCCCAGCGCGGTCGCGGCGTCTGTCTGACGCTAATCCCAATACCGATCCCGGTCCTGGCATAGTTTTTTCATAATTCCAAACGTTTACCTGTTTATTGTATTAATATAGCCATTGTCCACTAGTTTCTTCATGGTTAAGACTTTTACATACCAAAT
This sequence comes from Eumeta japonica, assembly GCA_005406025.1. NCBI lineage: Eukaryota > Metazoa > Arthropoda > Insecta > Lepidoptera > Psychidae > Eumeta > Eumeta japonica. Next base: position 194,430 of record BGZK01000958.1, on the reverse strand, counting down.
CCGATTGAACTAAAATTTTAAATTAGTATTTAGTTTATTGTACACGCATAACCTCAAATTAAGAATGAACTGCCGTTTGTTACCCTACTCCGTCCGCTAGATGTTACGACGCCGGGATTTAGTGACAAATTAAGTTAAAGGAACTTGTTCTAATGTACTTTACTCCACAGCATAGACTAGGGCCGGTCTGTTTGCGGGTCGTATTCACAGAGTTCGAAGCGAGTCCAAATCAATAAAATAATTTATATCCTAATCGATAATAAATCCGATTCATTAATAAAATTTTATCAACATCTGTTTAGCCGCTCGAACAAAAGAGTAGCATAATGAGCGCACACAACATTTATAATGTCTAATTTTTATAGTACTACCGAAATTGAGAAGCAGGACACTCGACAGAAATACTTTGGAGCCTAAATCGGTACCTGATGAAGTCGTTTATCATTTCAAGGATACGAATCTTCGCATTTATCTGCGAGACAAAGTCATTCTTATTAAACATGCTGTGACTATTTAGTGCGCAAATAAATTCCTCAGATAATATGTATTCTAAAATAATCAATAAAAAACTAAATGTGCGGTCGAAAAACCTCTGTCGGGAATGAAGTTGGTTTCTACATGCAAAGTAAGGAATAAAATGAAACAGTTTCCTTTAATATTTTAGGAAAAACAATCATTTATGAAAAATTAGGTTAATTAATAAAATAGTGAAATATAAATTATATAACAAAAATATTAAATAGTAAGTTTCATGAGAGAGGGAGAGAGAGAGAGAGAGAGAGAGTTGCATGGAAGGGGCATAATGCTTTTTCGTTGTCACGATTTTCATCAATCAACTTCTACCACAAGTCGCGTTAAGGAATTTTGTTCCGAAATTAACTATTGCTTGCAGAGCGTCGCACACGCACGTCGATAGAACTAAATGAAACGCGAAAATTTGAGGTATGACTTCACCGCTTTGCTGAAAACGAAACCGTCTTAATCGAATGATCTCAAATTTTACATTCGTTATTAGGATACAATTTTATTAGCGCGATTGTTTTTACTACGACTGCGACGTCTAAAAAACGGCCGCCAAGCCGCGGCTCACAAAAACCAGAGGCGAAGATGAGATCACATGCTACAAAATGACGTCACGGCGAGTTTTGAAGGGGTCTGTAGCGGCCTGCGGCGGCTGCAGCTCGGCGCGGGCGCCGGCGCGAGCGCCGAGTGTCCTACGTCCTCTATTACGATATCTATGCCATTAAAGTACAACCACGCTTTTCACACATAAAATCGTTTCTAATTTTACACACAAGATTAGTAAAATACGAACAAAAAACTAACAACACGAAAAACGAAATAAAGAATAGTAAAGCTACGGAATTGTAAACGACACAGTGGAAGGAAAGGCGCTTTTGTCGAGAAGATTTTTAGTTCTGTGTCCAAATGACCTAACCAAGGTGTTCTTCTGGTCTAGACCAGGCCATAATTTTAACGAAGTTAGAAATGACATAAAATTCACAGTCACCAAAACATGAAATCAAAGTTGAAGTGTGCATCTTGGTACAACACTCATCCATGTTTACAAACACATCAAAATAATTCAACCTCATGTTTAAAAAGGCAATGCATTAGCTTTACATTAATTTCTAAATCATAAATGTACATAACACAGAACGTTAGTGTGCGTGTCCTCGTCCGGGCGCAGGCGGGTATGCGCAGGAGGGGCGTTTTTCTGCCGCCCCACATGAGGATGCAGTCGAACTTCCGAATCGAAGAATTTTTTTTTAAAAAGGCTTTCCTTTGCCTGTCCCTTCATTAACAAAATCCTAACTACACCCTTGGTACTCGCGTTGTCTTTCTCCACCTAGCTGGTGGCGTTGTCAATAAACTGCAATTTACTTAAGTTTTGGAAAAATTTAGCATTACGTAGTCGTTCAATCACGAACACATAATTTGATAAAATTACGAAAACCCACAACATGCGGATCGTGAATTGAACGTCTTAGCGCTGAGTCCAACCCAATAACTCTTTTTATTTTATAGGATTTATATTTTATAGGACCTTCGAAAATTAGATGGTCATCGCCGCCCATGGACACTTGCCACCCTAGGAGAGTCACAAGAGCGATGCCGGCTTCTTGCTAGGAATAGGATATCATACGGAAAAGGAATAGATAGAGGGGGAGTGGATGAAACGAGTGAGCCACCGGAATTCTCACTCACTGGACGAAGCACAATAGCGGAAGTTCACGGCTGTATTATATGAGAGTGTGGTGTCTCACCGGTCGAGCCGCACGGCTCTACCACTCCAAAGTTTCATATTACTGTTGACGCCTGATATAAAACAAACTTATATTTGTAAAAAAGCTCAATTAATTTTAACTGTCAAAATTAATTAACCAGAACAAATTAAGTCCCTGCAATCAAACTCTCGCACCATTTGCCTTCAGCGACAAAAATTAACTATTAATTAAGATGGGGAACAAAAACGTAAATTAATGGACTGTAACGCTTTAATGGAATCTCCAGTACATAATTATCAACATAAAATACATTTGGCGTTTAGTGATGAAAAAAGGGACCGAAATTGAGTACGGGATTGGGGTTGAAAACGAGTGTGGGACCGGAGTCGGGATCAAACGTGCGCCCGCGGTCGGGACCGGACGCGGGACCGGGCTTGAGGTTGACATCGATCGGTACAAAAGATGAAAAATTTAATTCTATGTCAATGCTGACGGAGCTGCGAATCTTAACTAAACGGGCGAGCAAAACACGAGAAAGGGCAGAACAAAGTCTGCCGGGCCAGCTAGTATATATGTATATAGATTTCGTTTATTCGAAATTGCAAATCTCCTAAAGTTTTTTTTCAATCGTTTTGAACTTTTTATACAGCGTCGTATACACATACGGGCATGTTGTTATGGATCTGTACTAGCATTTGTCCCTAATTTTATTCGCGAATTTGTGCTATTGAAATGAACTATTACATTCATTTTAAAAAATCTTTTATTCATAGAAAATTACTCTGTCGCTGAGTAAGACAGCCTACATCTTACTTCGACATTAGCATTTGAACCGCCTTCGCTCAATGATCGATTGCAGAAGCTAAATTGAAATCAAGGCGGGCAGCAAAACCGAGAGCCGAAACCGGGATCAGAATTGAAAACGTAGCCAGGGTCAAATCGAGTGTGGAACCTGGATTGGGATCGATAGCGCGGCGGAACCGTTATCAGAATTAGTGCCGTAATCAGATTCGGAAGCCGATCCGAGATCCGAATGAACAGCAATATCGATGTATGTATGAAGTACATTCCAGCTCCACGCGGGCGCAGCCGTCGGCGGCAAGCTAGTTACTTTTATAAATTCTTGATTCATAACAACACAATTTATATTGTTAGTATGAAACCCTTTCATAAAAATGAAAATCTAATTGTTTCGTAAGATCTACGATTTACTTACATACGAGGGCTGCTATTCATGTATCCGGAACTGGCCAAATACAGAAAAATATGTAGAAATGAAATTTCTTGGTTGTAAAAAATAAAGTTTGTTTCATGTGACTGTTAATAGTTTTACCATTGTGGCGTCATTTTGAAAATTGCGTGTCTTAATCATCATAGATTTGACTCGTTTTCGTGCCATGATTTATTGTGATTTTAGGCGTGGGCTAATTCAAAAACAGGCTAACTCAAAATCAGCAATCAACTCATTTCGACTTTTGGGGATGAAACACCATCCAGAACCACTGTGTATCACTGGTTTAGTGAATTTAGTCGTGGGCGGTCTATGCTCACGGGCCAATTTAAAGAAGGTCGCCCAAAATCGATTGTTGTACCACAAAATATCGATGCTGTGCGGGAACTAATAATTCAAAATAGTATGTTACATATCTCGAGATAAAGGCATCCCTGGCCATAAGTATGATGAGCATACATAATATACGAAATACACGTAAATTTGGCTGTATAAAAGATATGTTCGTACTGGATTCCGCACAACTTGAGTATTGATTAAAAACAGGCTTGTGTCGATTAGTGCAAAAAAAAATGATAAAAAAACATAATCACGGTGCATCAAAAGCTGTTTATAATATCTACACAGGTGATGAATCTTGGATCTATGCGTATGACCCCGAAACTAAACAACAGTCAATGGTATGGGTGTTCCACTTTGCACTTTAAAGCAAATGGTTGCCTGTGTTTTTTGGTATAAATGGACATGTGGTTACAGTGCCACTAGAGAATCGTGAAACGGTTAATTCGGAGTGGTGCACGACCACTTGTTTGCCGGAAGTCTTTGAAGAAATAAGGAAGAATAACAGATAACGCCAAATCATTCTTCATTATGACAACGCTAGTGGTCACACGTCCGCTGAAACAAGTCGGTAACAGTCATTCGCCGTTCAGCTCCGATTTAGCAACCAACGATTTCTATTCATTCCCAAGCGTGAAGAATAAATTATGTGGTCACCGTTTTCTGAGCCGCGAAGAGGCCGTTGATGCGTTCTAGATGCACGTTTTGGAGATACCTCAATCAGAATGAAAAAATTGGTATAAAAATTGGTTTCAGCGTATGCAAAAGTGCATCGATCATCACGACGAATATTTTAAAAAGTAATAAAATCACACTGAAAAAAAAAACATGATTTGCATTGTATCATTAAACCGCGTTTGTTCACGGATTTATATCACAAAAGAATTTAATTTAGAATTAAAATTCAATTTCGTGTGTTGCATTAAATATAAAATTATGTTGTATTTGATTATAGTCAGTTCAAATGAATTGTTTTTAAAAAATACCTATTTCAAAGTACGATTAAACAACGATTGCTGTGAAATTTACCAGTATATTTCGTTTGTAATAGCAACATAATAGTGTTAGTAGTACACACTAGTAACTTTAGTTAATTTAAGATTTATGTTTTGTAAAATACACAAAACCATTCTCATGGTAAACATAACAAACAGTATTTAGTAACAATGACTAATACGAAACGTAACATTAACTAAAAGACGTATCAAAAATTAAGCTTTTATTATGTTGATTTAACAAATATTTTTTTCATAAAAGTGATTAGAAATTACGTTTAAATAAACTAAAAACGTATTTTCTTTAAATTAAGACATTATGTAAAATATGCTCTCATGATATTATGTAACTAAATACAAAAATCTTTTGTTAAATAAATAAGACTGTTTTGTAAGTTTAACGTAAAAAGATAATGAAAACCGCAATTGTGGTGTTCGAAATTATTTTACATTGATTTTTTATGTAGTTATAATTCGATCAAGCCATTCTAATTTGAAAATGACTTACTCAATAGTACTTCATGAAATGTAAGAGTAGAAAATATTAACATAGCATCTATTTTTTTTTTTTTGTAAAATAGCATCGGTACGTCACAATATTAAAAAAATGCCTTATAGTGACAATTTAATTTGATAAAAATTTCTATTTTACCATCAATAATTATAAAAGTTTTATGAGCGACCTCAATGTTAAATGAAATAACAAAACAGTTTGTATGTCCTTCGATTATTTTGTTATATGGTAAAGCACTCATTAACCTGTTTCAACGTACTGAGGGTGTCTCATAAGTAATGTCGGTAGTCACAACTAAAATTTATACTCTTCTTTTTATACTTGACAAAGTTGTTACGAGAAGTCTCTGGTTCTTTGAAGATTACGACTGCTTATGCGATCACTCGAGTGGATCGAAAAACGAGAAATGTACAAACAGCTCCTCGCCCTGCCGAAAGATGCTGCGTTTTATTAAACGCATTGTTAATAGCGATGAGAAATGGATTTATCTAAACAATCCAAACATGGAAAATCGGTGGTCAGATAAAAACAATTACCAGGACACTTCGTGAAGAGCGGTCGATTCGAGCTGAATATCTTGTTATGTGGATGATGAAAGTATCAAGGTTTAGTGTACTTTGAAATAAATCCAGATGGTGGAACTGTTACTGCAGAAATATAGTGAATATTTACCCGAACGTATGAGGTCCTATCGCACAAATATCTAGGTTTAATAAACAGAAAACGGGTGCTGCTGCTGTAACAAATACTGCGAAAATAAAGCGGGATAAAATCGAAGAAATTAGTGGTACTAAATTCCGCTCCGTATTTAGTCCGTACCTTGCACCGTCAGGAATTTATCAATTCCTTTGTGGAACAAAAATTCGGTCCAAAGGATATGTTGAAAATGCAAATGAAATTCTTTGCATCTAACCCAAGGAATGGTTTCACCAAAGTCTCAAAAACCTTGCTGGATATTGGGTTAAGACCATAGAATACGATAGGCTATACTCGAATATTAAGGTTTGCTATTTTCTTGCCCTTTTTAACGTACGCAATGAACTTTCCTTCGATAAAACAATATCTTTACCAATAATTTTTCATGTCCCGATACTATAAAATATATATATATATATATTTTAGGCCGTTTCCAAAATCAATCTAGTTATTACTGGTGCAAACCCGTTTACTGATACACCGCGAAATAAAACAGGAGGATAAGCGAGAGCTCACGACCGGTAGGCGATACACACCTGGGCGCGTGGCGGTGCTTGACGGGGTGGGCGTGCGCGTGCGGGTGCGCGTGCGCATGGGGCGGGCGCTCGTCTAGACGCAGGCCCGCCACTAGCTGCATGATCTCGCGCTCCTTCTTCAGTTCGTCGCGTCCACACGCGCTGTCCACCTGAAATACGACAGATGTGTCCATGTAAGTAGACATAGTAGTACCTGAAGCTATGAGCGGGTGCGTCTGCGATCGGACGAGGGAAGGTTTATGTCGTCAACGTTGAGTCTCTTATAATTACAAAATGGATGGAATTCCAAAAAATGTTTGCAATGCTTAAAAACTTGTTACTGCACTTCTAAATGCCAAACAATCAATGGAGGTTTTGTACCAAAACCTTATGTATAACTTTTTCAACTCAAAACTCCCTATGCTCCATTCAAATACCAACGCTATACGCACATATCTGCTGATATGGCAACACCGAGACCAACTATTTATTTACAAAAAAATCACGATAAACCTAGGTACTATTAAATTTATAGACTGTTGTTGCGTGTTTTATATTTCTTGAAACATAAGAGAAAGTACTGTGCTTTAATATAAAATTTGAAATGAATAGCCTAGGAAATTCCAATATTGCATTACATTTACATAATACTTAAACAGGTTTCACAAAACTTGTTGCTAAAATTTACGCTGTGAGTTCGTAAACATCTGTTTTAATAATTTATGTAACTTAGTAAATTATGAATAAATGAGTTATTTAACGATATAAATAAATATAAATTCTACGTGTTTTGTCGCAAACATTTTAGAAGTATAAAATGCATTTCATAAAACAATTAAAGTTTTAAAGGTCCAAAAGCCCGACTAATTCTTTTACATCGCATAATCAGTTCGACATCACATAGGTAATGTGATGTTATGTAAAAGCAATGACTCGATCCTAAACGTAACAACAGTTATGCAAATCGGTTAACTTTAATTACGCGTTGATTTCACGCAGTGCGCCCGCGCCGGAGCGTGGCCGGCCACGGCCAGGACGTACCGGAATGAGGCTGGTCAAATCTCAGTATGTCAGCTCTTCCATATTTAAAAATTTCACTTAAACATCCTATATATTTTGACTACTCGTATGCATGTCTAGACGTGTGATAGAACTGCACGACCCTCGTGTCTCTACATTGGAAAAATTTGCCAGAACAGATTGCGGTTGGTGTAAGGAATGTATCGGAATACGATAAGACTCGATATTTTAAAAAACTTTGTCTGTCTGTTTGTTGTTTGAACACTCAAATCTCCTTAACTGCTAGACTAACTCCCACGGGTTTTCACAGGTAACTTCAACGTTAGCTTGGTGTATTACTTAGGCTTAATTTATAACAGTTGGCTAACGGAAAATTATTTAATTTTAATAATTAATTTGACGTCTACGAAGTAGGAGCACAGCTAATATACGTTAACTAGGTACTTGTACAACATATTTTCTAAATAATAACAAAAAAACGGCAAATTGACGAATGCGTAATTTGTCTACGCATTCGTCATCGTTGCTCGTTAACACAATTACTGTTTTGTTTTTTAAATTAAATGTAATTTGTGTATAAGCGGGAATTCTATTAATAGATGTTGATAAACAATTTGATACGTGCGTTTATTGCGGGTAATTATTAATTCAATCATTTCAAAAACTAGTGACTTCATATATAGTTTTGTACTTAGTAAAAGTATTAATTTTAATGTCTACTTTTAAAAGTCACTTTTGCCATTATACAGTTTGTGTTCTAGTTAAAAACCGTTAGAAAACATATTTTTTTGAACGATTATTAACGCAAAAATAATGAAAATACATAAAAGTGGAGCAATAACTAGAATATATTTAATTAATTCTTATTTTAAAATGTCAGAAATAACATAATATTTCATATAAAATTTTGAGAATCCATTGTAAATTAATTTCCCCATGTATATAAAGTCATGACTTTTCATCGAGTTCAGAGTTTCACTAAACATTTCTTCACATCTGTCCGGGTGAAAAGATTTACATCTGACAAACGTATTCGCTCCAGTAGATATAGGAAAAATGTTATTCATGTAAATATTACAATGAACAATTTTTCCTTTGTTTACATCTTTTAAAATTTTGAATTGTTTAAAATCAATTCTTAGGGACGTTTTAATATAAAAAAAAATTTTGTACCGAATGGCACTTTCTTCGCTAGGCGCATACTTTCAAAAATCGCCATTAAATGACAATTTAAGTTAAAAAAGTAAGATAGTGATATAAGTTAAAATAGAAACATTGAAATACTAAATTATTTAAATCTGTTCCTTGTAAAGATCTATATTTACTTAAATAAATATAAACATTATAAGCAAATTTGTAGACAACGCTCATTACTGACCAAATCTAAATTCAATGAATTACTTAATATTACGTTGCAAAAATATTACGTATTATAATACTACGTTGCAAAAATAATTTTATGTAATTAAATATAAATAAAAACGTAACGCTAAAAGTTGTTAGACTCCATGCCTAGAACATTTATTTATTTCAAATTTCACCAAATATGTCAAGACGTAGCTTAACAAAGACATTTAAATGATACGGTAATAAAGCTGACATCAGTATTCCGTGACACCTACGACTGTAATGACCGACGTCTAAATTTGGAAAATATTTATGAAAAACTAACACGAGAATTTTTTATAAACGCAATAACGACTAAAACGATTAGTTTTAAAATTCTTGTCTGTCTGTATATTTGTTCGTGCATCTCGCAAAGGTATCTGCACGGAATTGAATGCAGTTTTTACAGGTGTATTGTTGGAAGTCTAACTTAAAGAATAAAGCCTCTCAGTATACCTACCGCCTAGAAGCCGAGTCATATGCAAACTCTCTTAAATTGCAAACTGTAATTGAAAACAGGAGATTATTTTTAGAATGTGATGTCTATATGGTTTTCAATTATACCATATTTTCTTATACTTATTCACTAAAAATTGAGACGAGATCAGGACCAAATCGGGATTATAGTGATACTCGTAACACAGTATCGCTAGGCTAAGCCCGAAACGACTAGCACACGAGTGATGGGTGATTGAAAAAGCAGGCGACGGGCGGAGGGCGGCGGGCGGTGGGCGACGGGCGACGGGCCGCGGGCCGCGGGCCGCGGGCCGCGGGCCGAGACGACGACCGCCCGGCTAATTATCGTTTGTCGAAGAGCCGGTTATAAAAAGAAAGTACGGGAAAAAGTCAACGACGCCGCGGCCGAGCCGCCCAGCGCCGCCGCCCGCCGCGGCCGAGCCGCACGTCGCCCGCCGCCTGCCGCCCGCCGCGGCGATCGATAACACCTAATCGTGAGGCCTACGCGTTCCACTCGCTCCCCTACCGTGTCACGACCGCCCCGCCATTTGCAGATGATCGTAAGGCTGTTGTATAGCACACGGAATCGATACGGGGATCGAGATAAGGGCACAAGACGACAAGGGCTGTCGGTCGAGGGCGTCGCTCTCAACTCACAACAGAAATATTCGTAAGACAACTTTGCATCGGTACCACTACTGAGAATGTAATATAGAACTTCGGCACTGATACGTTACGTTTTCTGTCATACGGTGGTTTGTACATTTGAAAAGGATGAATCAGAGTAGGCTGTCAAAACAAATATATAAAGCGAATATGTGTGACGAAAGGGTCGGTAAGGGCCGCCCTAGAAATTCCTACACAGACCAAATGGAAGCGAATTAAAGACGACCAAATTTGAAGTATCCGCAATCGAGGAGTTTGCATGAAAAGGTTGATGGATATCCGTGAAGCAGGAGAGACACGCGAAGTACGTTCCGTGTGAAAATCGATGGTGTCTGCTTACCTTTCTGAGCAACAGACGTGAGTTTATAATAGGGACAATAACAATAGTCATATACCAACTCTACAGAACTATCTTAGTAATTTTTTTCTTTTGCATTCCATATTTTTATCTGAAAATACAGTTAACAACTCTGAACAATAAACATCAAATTCAAATTCAAGATATGTTTATATGTATAATACATTATAAAATAACACTTTATATATTTCATCACGATAACTTCATCATGTATTGCCAAAATTTTATTAAGAAGTAGGGTATTTGCTCTAAGCCATTTCTCTACCTTCGAGATAACATTTTTCACAACGTCATAAATGGGCTGTTGTCTTTTAATTTTGAATAATAAAGAAGTAACATCTGTGAAAAATACTATCTCATGGACATCCTTAACAAGGTCAGGTAAGTCATTTATATATAATCTATACATGTATAATGAAAACAGGTTGTCTTTGTTCTCCGATCATGTAAAAACTACTAAACGTATAGACATGCGACAGGGACTATTCGATGCGAAATGATTTGTAGATGGTTCTAGGCTACTCATTTTTTGAATTCCGTAAATCCTTCGCCATTTTATTTATAAATAAAAATTACCCAGCGAAGCGGGCGGGACAGCTAGTAGATACTAAAAAGAGGAAGAGACTAAGAATTCATCCCTGTGGTTCAACTATGTGGACTACATATATAGTTAATGTTGTAATGTTTATAAATATTATTTAAAAATAATTAGAATGTCATTTGCGCGGTTAATATAATTAGCCGTTGCACGACCATCAAAAGCGCACGATTAGCGTATTTTAGTCCTTTGGCAGTATTGCTGCGCGTACATTTGACTGTGAGGTGGCGGTGCCGACGCAGGGGCTGGTTAGTGTATAAGTGCATGTAAACATTAAAAATTATTAAGGTTTTTTTTCTTCTTGTGTGTAGTTTATACTGGTATGTAGTTTCTATTTAATACTTTGTAGTATATCTTTTTATTTTTCACAAATCTTTCTAAAACTTAAGTTATACGGATTTGCAAATGATTGAAGTACGTAGTCACCTTAATAATCGTTGTTCTTTACAATTTCATCCCAATAAATTTTTATTACAATCGAATTCCGATCTTATGATGTCATATGATCTGAATTCACTTCGTTATACACTGAAAGCGTACCGGTAACAACGTACATACGACGAGATTTCGGCCCGCCATGCGATTGCGAGCATCGGAGCGCTACGATATACAAGAGTGGGCGCTGATAATCTATAAACGACATTTAAAATCGAAGCCATTGTATGCGCGCGCGGCGCATCTCGAATGGTAATGCGCATTGTGGTTAATGCCGGTACTGGTTTAAGCAATGGAGAACGCGCGCGCGCGGGCAGAGCGGGCCGACGGGGCTTTTATGAAATAATTAGAGTGATGTCATTTATTTATTCGTCATAATGGAATTCTTTTAATTATAACAGAATAACAATTTCAATGTTTGTTCGAGCCGTTGACGCTCGATGAAGCCCCAAACAAATTGTCGTAGTTGCTTTTTTTTTGCAGCTTCACGTACTTAATTCATATCTCTTGATCTAATTTTGTCATTCTACGTTTATATTTTTTTCTCTTCTTGTAATCAATTTTGCTATTACACGCATTTCAAGCTAAATCGACAATTTCATTTTTTTTCACACAGCCTAAACTATCATACACTGTAAATAGACCTTTTTTCTTTGTCTTTCTTTTAGGGAACAAAAAACAAATCCAGACGGGAGTTTAACTTCCACGTGGAGTTTAAGACGAATTTCACAAATATATGTGTGGGTAGTAGACACTTAATGTAATAAAATTTACATGCGTACCCGTATGGCCCGGGTCAAAATTAATCCTTAATGCGTGAAATAAGCCATAAACAACCAACGGTTGCGTAAAAGAGTTATACCATAAATTTATGTATGAAAAGCTACCCCTATATATATTATATATATATTATTATTATAGCCTTTATTGCTGAAACTAAACTACACATTATTTATCTAACTTATATATATATATACATTAACACATCGGTTATCCTAAATTTATCAGCGTGTCTTGTGACACATAGGCCTCTTCCAGCCTTTTCCACTCCTCTCTGTCTCTAGCTTTCCTTGACCAGGTAGCCTCTCCAATTTCTTTTTATTTCATCCATCCATCTTTTTGCCTGCCTGTCTCTTTTCCTTGTGCCATCACGTGGTTGCCACTCCGTTAAGATTTTGGTCCATTTTATTCTGCTATCTCTTGTCATGTGTCCTGTCCATCTCCATTTCAACTGTCGTATTTTCTTAATTATATCTTCAACCTTGGTTATGGAGCGTATATCTTCTGATCTTATGCGATCTCTTTTTGTAACGCCTATCATGCTTCTTTCCATGCCCCTCTGACATGTTCTCAGTTTTAGAAGATGTTTTTGGCTCAGTGCCCAAGTTTGGCAACCATATGTCAGGCATGGCAGGACACAGGAGTTGAACACTTTTCTCTTCGCTGCTATGGGAAAGTGTTCGCTTTTGAGAATCTCTTTAAGTGACCAATATCTATTCCATGCATTAGCTACTCTTCTTTCGATTTCTATGTTTGTTTGGTCTCTGAATGCAATTATTTGTCCTAGGTATGTATAGGTTCTCACATATTCGATATTTGAATCATGCACTGTTATAGCTATTTCTTCCCTGTTTGTCATAACCTTTGTTTTAGATCCATTCATAGTGAGACCTACTTTTCTGCTTGCCTCTGTCAACTGTTGCAGCATATGTTGGAGCGTAGTAGCGTTATCAGTAATTAAGACTAGGTCATCCGCGAATCTTAAGTGGTTGAGTTTTTGCCGTCTATGTTTATGCCTTCTTTTTCCCACTCCAGATCCCTGAATACACTTTCCAAGATTGCAGAGAAAAGTTTTGGAGATAGCGGGTCTCCTTGCCTTACACCTTTAGCTATTGGGAATTCTTCACCAGATATTTCTAATTTTATTTGTGCCGTGCTTTTCTCATATACGCTTTTTATAATGCGTATGTATTTTTTGGGAACTCCTTGCTCGACTAAAGCCTCCCAAAGCGAGTCGTGACATACTGAGTCAAATGCTTTGCTGTAGTCTACAAATGCTATATTAGTGCTTTACCATACTTTGTACACTTTTCTATTAATTGTTTTAAGACATACATATGATCAATCGTAGAAAACCCTGCTCTAAATCCTGCTTGCTCCATTGGTTGCTGTTGATCGAGTAGCTCTTTAAGTCTGTTTAATATCAGTTTAGAGAATACTTTTAACAATAGAAAACTTTTCCAGAACGTAAATATTCTTAGTCAATTTAACTTTAACACCAACCATAGAATGGTCAGAGCAGTACTAAACGGCACAGAACCGAAAAAAAGTAGAAATAAATATAACGTAGCAAATAATATCATAAAACAGCAAAGAGAGGCAAAAAAACAAGATAGTTAACGATTATGACAAAGAAATAAACGAAATAATTGGAATACCACAAAGTAAATTAACGAAACCTAAGACCAACTATATGGAAAAGGAAACCAAAACTCTAATAGAAGAAAGAAAACTACTTTTATATATATACCCCGATATAAAATCGTATGATGGTTCACATAAAACATTTGCCTTTAAAATTCCGTCAGAGACGATGAAGCGAATTTAAACGAGCGTGAGATACAGACAGACGTGAAGGAACTGCAAATGTTTAGATTTTTCATTTTGTGTGCGGACGCCTCAAAACGATATCACGATGGATACGAATATATTTACCGCATTACTATATCACACAAAAATTGAGACTATCGGGCACGCTTGTTTTGAATTGAATTGAAACATTTTTTTAGATAATACGTCAAAGAAATAGTATCTTAGCCGCTTTCGACCAGGTTTCCGTTATCTATTGTCTATATCAACAGGTAAATCACTGTTATATCTGTGTGATGTTGTAACCTATAAGAATGAAATAAAACACGAAATATTGTGAATCACTCAACCTACGCTGTGAATTAAGACGTCCTTTATAATTCGCTGCCCGCCTCTATTAAAGTACGTATTCATTTTACAGGACGAAAACAGCATAATGTGCACATGTCCGACCTGCTTTGAACACGTCATTGTCAAATGCTAAAAACGCCATGAAATAAATAAACGCTAAAGCGTAATGAAATATCGTGCAGGTGACGTAGTGATGTCATTTATTAATTAAACAAGCGTGCGGTTAGATAACTTATGCATAACTCAATATTGAGCGGCATTTGCCGGACATTGGTAGGGTAATAACTCATTGTTGATTGTTGGCATCCAGGATTTTTTTTCTACGCGAGTTATCGTTAATGGGCTGATATCGAATCCGATAGAAGGGGATAAACTTAAAGGGGAATTATTAAAAATAGTGCAATTAAAAATAGAATTAAGAATAATAGGCGCGGAAATGACTGGCACAAAAACGAAGTGAAGTAACACGAGGTGTCTGCGAGCTGGCCGTCTTCGCTCTCGACCGTCTGTTCGCTGTCGCCGATCCGGGTCGGCGGTGGAGTAGCGCGCTATGCAGCCACTTGTGTAAACTGGCGATATGCAGCAGATGGTTTTCTCCAAACAGCGCAATGGGCGTGGGTGCGTAAGCAGCCTTCGACCGGCGGACTTTCTCGTGACAACTATGCAAATAGGCGTTGGGCGCGCGCTAATTGCGCGCGCGCACGTACCGCCGCGCACCGCCACTTCCACATTCGTCTGCGCCTTCTAGGTTTATGGGTCAACGCGTCCTCTAGCGACGTGTTAGAAAACGAATACTATCACCGATGAATGGTGATAGCGTTCGTTGTCGTGTCTTTGACCTGTCACTAGATTTACCTACTTTTACGCTATATCTAAATACATTCAAATATATAAATACGTCAATTTAACTATCTTATATATAAGAGCTTTCTTTCGACTGTTATCTTACAAGCCTATAAAAATACATTTGAAAAACATTTTCCAATTTTTCTTTTTAATGATTTTAAACGAAAAAAGCAATCATGTCTCCGATTATTCCGAAGGTATCGTGAACACGAGGCAGCTGACGAAGTTGGTTAAATACTTTTCTCAATGCAACATATCACCGACTGTAAACTACCCCATCCCAGCGGATCCGGCCAAAGACGCGACCATAGCGCGAGATGTCAGTAACTCCAAGACCGATATTTCCCAAGTTATCTATGCCACAGAAGAACAATATTTAACTACAAACTCCTAATGAGTATTTTTCCGTCTTAAACTTTTTTCTTTTTTTATATAGCATTTTTAAGTTGAGGGGCAAACGAGCATGCAAGCCAGCAGAGTAGGTGGTAGGCGCCGTTCATGGAGACCCGATGCGTTATCGGGTTCTTGGGAAAGAATAGGATGTCCAATGGAGGTGGGAGAGGCGATGGACCACCAGAACTTATAGTCACTGACTGAAACGCGACAGCATAATATGTTTTCCATGGGAGTGTGTCATTTCACGGATCGAGCCGATCCATTTCCGCGTTGCAGCCGCGGCGGTCACAGTGACCACCGCGGGAGTCTTATGAGTTTTATGAGATTCTATGAGTTTCTATTTATATGAAAAAACAATTTTCACATTTATTATTGTATACTTCCGCAATGATGGTAATTTACAGGCAAGTTTGGAAGTTGAAGCAACAAAAAGAAAAACACGTCTAAAATGAACGTTTCATATTGAATTAATGACGCACACTTCTCGTACGGCCCTAAAGGTCAAATATTCATCCGTTGGCCGCACTTTAAAAATGTTGTAGTCTGCTTTGACCTTAGACGGCGCGGCGGGCGAACGGCGGCCGCGCACAACGACCCGTTTGAGATGTTAGATACCACGTGTCGTAACCGCTGGTATCTAACAACATACAAACATAACGCACCTCATCAGAGCATTTAGCCGTCCAAGGTGACGTCTACGTCGAGGCGCTACAACAATATTGTTCTAATGAGATTCCGGGTCGGCTCGAAAACCTTTTTACAAATTATACATAGTGGTCGACGGGCTCTTGTTGCGGGACGTCGGTACATAGCCAGCGACGATCACTGCACTAATCCGACTTATAAATAAATAAAATAAAAAACAGAAAATATGTACATTAAAGATATTTGAATAAAACTGCTCTGGAGTATTTGTGAAACGTTCATAAATTCATAGGTTCATATATTTGGTACTCGGTCATCTTTTTCTGATTAAAAAAATTGCGTTGGATACCGTGAAGTAGATCAAAATCGAATAACGTGATCGAAGGACATCGTAGCTGAGAAACAAACAAAATTGCGTTTTGTTTAAATAGATTTAGATGTTTAAACTCGAAGAGCTGAAATAGTATTAAAAAATTTGGTTTGCCTGTAGTCGGTATACGGGCGAAAGTTTTACGTGACAACGACTTTGAATGGTAAAATCATTTATGTGAATATTCATTCGTATAGTAGGAAGAAGGATGAAATAATAGTAACAATTTAAAACATTTATTTATACGAATTATATTTAAAACATTAATTTATACAAAGAATCTCGCACTGAATTTCATATTAACAAAATTTTATTTTACCTTTACAATACGTATTTATATACAAATATACATACAATAACTTGCAATACATTTGCAAGCTATGCACTAATTCTCTGCTGCGCGCGGCAGACCGATCATAGTTGAGTGAGACGAAGGCATTCGGGGGCCTCTCTCGTTCGGTGACTCATCGTTACGTTACCGAGCGTTACACTTTTCAAAGTGACTCCCAGCCGCAACCTAATTTAAGACGTTGTCGTCAAAACATATATGTTTGAGCTTGGAGAGCTTGAAGAAGCAGAAATATCGATATTTTGAGCTAAAACTCAATAATTTACTGCTAGGTGTATTTTTGAAGGATTTGACGTTGAATGAAGGAAAAAATTTTTGGAAATGGTCTATAAGGTCAAACATTTTTCGAATTTTCGAACTCGAGTAATTTTAAAATAAATCTTTGATCTTTGATAAAACTACATTTTTGAATTCGAGGAGTTCAAAAACACATCAGTAAATACATATCATTAGGGATGGCTTGCAGGGTCAACCGTTTTACAGATAACTTTTTGTATATTTTGGACAAAACCGAAATCTAAATTGAGACGACAATCGGAAATAAAAGCGGGACCCGTACTAAATTCGCATAACTTACAATATTTGCGATTTATGTATGAATAATTGACATTTAATGGAGTTAGTTCCATTGCGTGCCGCGTGTCGGCGCTGCTAACAACAGAGTTGACATTCTAAATGAACATTAACACAATTGCTCCAACGACGTCTTTGCATTTTACTAATTAAACTTACATTATTTCGAGTAATGTTTTTCAAATATCAGTCATAGTAAGTTAATATATTTATTGAAGATAGTAATGGAAAACAAAATCTGCCGCCATTTGTAAACGAATGCGTAGTTGCAGAAACGTTTTAGGTAACACAAATAAGGACTTAAATATTGTAATAGTTATTGTTTAAAAGTTACTTTTCACAACTATGTGAGTGGGAATACCTGAATATGTAGGTACCAAATACCACACGTAGAACTTTAACATCTGGTGTCATTAGCTAACATAAATACTAAATATTCTATTAATCACCTTAGTAAATACACTTCAATGATGAACCTGACTGTTTCGTGGCTTTACGCTAATAACACAGCAATTATATTATTCAGAATCCTCGGTCTAATTTTAAAATTAATATAAGCAGTAGTTTAGGAAAAATTCTATTGCAAAGCTTGTTTAATTTTTAAATGATGTTTAAGGATGGTTTAGCCACCGTACGATAAGGAAATATAGGTATAGGCTGTCTTAGAGCTGTCTAAAGCTTGTGCTAAGAAATGAATAGCGTAAGTTGTCCTATCTGATTATATGTTTATGACCTTTTAACGAAGTTATTTTGTTGTAATTTAAATTAAATAACGCTTTACGATTCTGGGTTAACTCTGGTCATAAATAATTATTAATTTAAAGAATTTTCATGGGTAACACAACAGAATTTAGAGGAATGTGACGTTAATCAACAAAATAATTATCATAGAAGAAATGATTCATTCCCATCTCGTCTACCGGAAACTACGTCTGTTTGATTTAAAGAGACGATATCGTTTTACAAACGCTGTAGCAGAAAAGAATTATAGAAACATTATAAGATATATGTCGCAAAATATATCGATCGGTGGTAATCTTTCCATGTTGAATTGAAATTTCTACGTCGTGAATTTTTAGGCGATGGGGCAGCGAAAACAGCATCAAGTTAGGCCGACATTGACAAACAAAACTATATAAATAAATTATATAATTATCGACCTTTCATGACATATCACTAATATATATCGGTAACATCCAACATCTATCAAGATAAAGCTATTATGTGGATTTCTAAGCTTATTTTGTGAAATTAAAATATAATGTTCCCTTATACATATGACACCGACAAGAAATAATTTCTTTTTAACCCTAGATCACTAAACATTAGTGTTACGAGCTACACAACCCCTACACGTTCGCTGTCTAGCTATGTTCCAGTTAACGCACCCCCTTGCCCTGCTCAGTACCTTTGTTTATTCAATTAGTGACCCGCGCATACGCATTGCGTTTGCATGTTTACTAGTTTCTGAGATTTTACGAAACGTTAGTCTTTAAGACTGACGTTTAGTGATTACGCCACAATAGAAAATCAAGGCAAGTTACGAAATTATTATTTTGGCTATAAATATTTGGGTCACTTAGTATTAAGTTTAATTTATGAATTTGTTATCTATTTTTTTATAAACTTGAGAATTTTAACATTTTGTCATAGCAATATTTTACGTTCCAGATGGATTACATACGAGATCAAGATAAAATACTACAAATTTGCAGACAGTATCTACTGTACCAAATGTCTTCAGCAATATGTTACAATCGCAAAAACAATAGATGGCCTCAATGCGTGTTTTATATTTTGAACCTGTGCATGATCACTTCGTACATCATTTATGTCTCAAATATGATGTACTAATTGTATGTATGTATGTATGTATGTATGTATATATGATGTACGAAGCAGCATTACATTACAAAACATTGAAACAACGGTGCTTTCGTTCAAAATTTGTTGATAAACTCATAGGGCCATGGTCGCGCGAGCGCTTCAATACCGTGACTTTGAGAAGGGATATAAAAGCCAGTATCAAAGATATTCTAAAAATTGAAGATGCTGTCCCTAATACGTCGCAAACACTCCAAAACAAATGCAAAATATATGGGTTTTGTTCATACACAAAGCACAGGAAGATCAAATTTACCGCCACAGCTGCAAGAAGCCAATTTGCGGGGAACACAGAGTTCCAGTGTGTTCCGACTGTCAAGACTATTTTTTTTGATCTTTTTATTGAACATTAAGTTAATTTAGTAGATATTCCTTGATGTAGAAAATTTTTCCTTTTCCTTAATAAATGATGTGCTTTTGAAATATATTATATTTTCAAATTGTTAGTTTGTAAGACTATTTACTGTCGCTGTCACTATTTAGTGACAGCGATACTCGAAAATAAGTTTAGTGATCTAGGGTTAATGTATTTCGCACACAATTAATCATTTTCGTAAGAGAGCAGCGAGCGAGCAATACGCAGCGGTGACACAACACGACTGACTGGCGCGTGCTTGCGTTTATTGCGTGAGAGTCGCATTTGCGTCCCATCCGAGGCCCGGGCTAGGCGGGCTCTCTGTCCTCCAGTTAACGGTC
This sequence comes from Eumeta japonica, assembly GCA_005406025.1. Classification (NCBI taxonomy): domain Eukaryota; kingdom Metazoa; phylum Arthropoda; class Insecta; order Lepidoptera; family Psychidae; genus Eumeta; species Eumeta japonica. Next base: position 174,294 of record BGZK01000958.1, on the reverse strand, counting down.
ACGACAGCGCTATCCTGCCCGATGTCCACTTCATATTCTCCTCTACGTATGAGTTGTTTCGTGCGTGTGCCGAGAGGGAGCATACCACCGCACGACACCTGCTCAGAATCGCAAATGCAAAACACAAAGATATAAATGAACCTACCTATCCAATACTTTTTTTAATAAATGCAGACGCAAATTTATGTAAATTATTTTCATAAAACGAAGTATATATTCGGGATTTTAATTTTTAGAAAACAACATTTCACCAATCTCATCTCATCGAGAAACTTTTATCTTTCTTTTGGAGATTTTTTCTATTGCAACTAACGAAATAACCTCTTCCGCCTTTCCGTTTTCAAAGTGTGTTCTTTCAAATGCTCATTCTTCTGTGTGCTTTAGTTCGGGTCAGCGACCGACAGTCGGCATCCTACCGAGTCCGACAGACCACGAGGCCATAAATAATGAATCGGTGTTGTCGTTTTCTGCACAGGTATGACGAATGTCGGTTGGCCCTCGCTGCGCGCGGGACGCCCGGACGCGGCCGGCGGGGGCGCTCGTTGCGGTCGTCTTCCGAGTATTTTTTAGCGCCACCTTGTCTAGAATATAATACTTTCTCATGTGTATATTTAAATTATAATAATATTGAAACAAGTTTAAAGAATGAGATACTCACAAAAATCGCATACGGTACTGAGCGGCCCGCTTTAAACATGCATATTATTTAGAAGTCAGCGAACGCGCCTCATTAAGAATCTAATTTATACAGACGACACACGTTCTACAGCCTTGCTTGTGAGAGGTGTTTCTAATTTATTAGCGTTAGCCGTCAGTAAAAACGTACAGTCATGAAAATGTAAATAAAAAGCACACGAAATGAGATGTGGCATTCTCAACTTTTTCCACGTTAATTGAAGCCATACTTAAGGATAATTTACTTAATTTTATTTATTAAAGCCTATTTTTTAAATCACAAGTCAAATTCAACGAAATTGACAAATACTCGTGTCGCATAATATGATATGTCTGTACATGATAATATATATTTTCCAAATCGACACCCATTTTATTTTACCGGTAGCACACCGTCCGGCCGTGATATTAATTCATTTATTTAGACGACCGGCTGAGCCGCGTGCAAACGGCTCGATTCCCCAGCTTTGAAGTATGTCGGTCGAAGTGGGTGCTGAGGCTGTCGACTGGATCGAAGGCACACACGACACTGCGCGCGCTGCATGCGCAGGGGCGGCGTGACGTGCGGCCTCCGACCTCGCTAAAGAACTGACAAGTCGATAAGCGGCCGGCGCTAGCGTCGTCCCCTCGCTTTACCGAACTCCTTCATTTTAAATATTGCTGCCTTTTCTTTTTCATAAGACATAACACAAAGTAATCATATGGGTGAGGATATGAATGAACCGCTCCTATCTGTACGATGTTTTTACTTTTAAAGGTACACATTTTCCGCAATTCCTTATTTTTTATTAAATTATTACGTCATGGAACGATAATTACATAGTCAGAAATCTTGCCGGTACGTGTTGGTAATTTAGTAGACTAGAAAAATAGAAATGCTCATCAACTTAAACAAATAAAGTTAATTAAAAAAGTCACTGATCGATACAATTTTTACATTGCCAGGTGCGGACGGAGAGCGCGACGGTGCGAGAGCGGTTAAGAGTATTGCTTCAGAAGTGTGACTTCAAATCCTGACGTGATGTGTGACATTTCCACCGCCAAATGTCGTGAGCCCGAGCCCGGACAATGATAGCTGAAAAATCTCATTAAATATTATTATATTTTTAACGAAGTGAATAATTAAGAAGCGATTGCGTAAAATACTTAAGATCACTAACGACTGTGAATATTGCGATTCTATGCTGCTAAAACTTTTTAAGTAAAACTTCTTCAGGTGCGACTTGAGATTAATTGAAATCATTTTTTTGGACGGGAGTAACATTCAGTAAAATCTATAGTGCATTTTCAGCATCTTTATTTCGAACCTCGAAATCGTGATGAAACCAGAAGTACTTATTCAATTCAAAGTGGCCAGTGCCTGTAAAACGCGAAAATGATATACTAATAAACCCTTAATACGTTATTAATAAGTATTTCGTTGACGTGTAGCTGCCCTCACAGCTCCGCCAGGGTACATGTAGAATGGATCCCTTTATTTCTCGTAACGAGCGATGTCTCTTTCATTTACTATCTCGATCACGGCTTATATGTAATATTACGTTCCATCATGACTTTTTCATTTAGTCGTGTGTGCCACAAGGCGGAACATGTTTTACTCGATTTTGCTTAAAAGTTATACGCATTCATAATATTTTTATAATTGAGCTTTTCTATACAATGTACTTCGTGGTATATCGCTATAATCAGCGTTTGTATGCTTGTCTGTTTTTCCCCTTTATTATGTTTGTTCACCTTTTTTAGGTACGACAGGTGTAATTCTGTCCACAATTGACGTACGATACGTTAATTGTGAACAGAATTTGGAAAGTCTTTTTTGTTTGAAAGAGTCCACTTCCAAGGTCGTATGTCTCCAAGTCATATTCTGATAATGGAATCACAGGGAAATCGTGGGTGCTCTCAAATATTATAGGCATCTAGTGCGTCTGTAAACGTTTTCTAGCTATTCAGGTGTTCGCTCTTGGAAGCCATCATCTCATGATGTCGGCTGATGGAAGATACAGACCGTTGACTCTGAGTAATAAGTCAAGAGTTACGGCGGTTTCTACGCCAAAAAATAAGCCATCACACTTACGCACGCGCACTTCATGCTGTTTCACGGCAAGCATTTTCAATTAAATACATCCGTTGTATAAACGATAAATAAAAGAAGTCGTTTAAACGTGCCGATCGACATCGAACGAGCCCGATTCGCGAAAAACAATAAGGACTTCGTGCACCGCGGCGCACGTTCTACCCGTATAGCCGCACGCACGTCGGTGCGGAGCGTGTTGCGCCATGATGTTCGCTCCAACACACGTTTTGATACAAAGCTGAACTAAGCACACGTCTGTGCGTGCGCACAAACGTTAGCGATCTCCTGCGACGACGTGCGTTCGCACCGCGCCCGGCCCACTGCCGGTTACAAACACGCAGTTGTTTCGATTGTCGTAAGAATCAAGTCAAAATCGAAAAAGTATTAAAAGGAATGGCAAAATTTCGTATTTTTTACATTTGTCCAATTAATCATTACGATTAGTCATTCGAAATTAACAACCTGAACGTGATTGTTTCGTTAGCGCCGGCGCAAAAGAATGTTTATTCGAGTTTTAATTGTGGGTAAATCACAGTCATTATCGAACAAGAAACTTTTATGGAATTTCAAAAACTTTTTAATCCTTCTTTGAATACATCCGCCAAAAGCGGGTCCTGAACATCATCTACTTCTCCGATTTCATATGAAATTAATCTTTTCTTTTTTAATAATATATTTTGCATGTCCTATACAATACGATAAGCTTGGACTCTACATATATAGAAGTTCAAAGTTCGAGAGTTAATTCTTTATATTACTGTATAATAATAAACAGTTTTTAGGTTCCGTACCGAAAATATCAAACTGGAATTTTTATTCTGAAATGTTGCTGTTCGTTGAGTACCATCGTTTTTTTTTTTGAAATTTGCCTTATACCGATCAGTGCCTGATATCGCACCAAAAATATACGTAAAAATATCTGGCGTTCGCTGCTTTTTTTTTTCTTATAAGTTTAAATTCTAGACGTGAAACAACTGGTGATATTAGCCTGATATGCAATACTGGAAAAATAAAACGAAGTTCTGGACGTTTACAGTTTCCGAAGAAAAATATTTGGATTTGCCCTTTATCTTTTTACTTTGGAAAGTATTAGAGGACCCAGCGCAGCTAATGTTCAAACAGCACATGCACGGGCCCTCGCGGCGCGCTCCAACTTGACTTCGGCCGGGGCCTTTAATCTTTGTAGTCATTTCGTGCCAAAGCTGTACTTTTTAGTTATACGTCATTTCTTCAAAAGCTCGGACGTTATTTAAATTTAATTATGCGTGAAAGTACCAAAAAACTTTTGTTAATAGGTTTTTAGTGCTTACACACACAATTTGTATTCCACCGGACAGCGGATATTTGATTAAAGTCTCGATTTTTATACATTTAAATCTATTTTTTTTTATGATAATAGTCCTGTTTAATTAAGCAGCACTACACGAATGGGTTTTTAAAAGATTATTTTCTAAGTGAAATATAATTATGCATTTGTCAATCGCGTAATATATTTTCAAACTAATCTTAATCAAGTGTGGATTTTCTGATCAACGAAAACGTCACGCCCGACACCGCGCCACTCACCGATATGTGCGCCTTAGACATTTCCTCGGCGTTGACAAGTCGTCTGACTACTCGAGGAATGTCAAAAATCTATCGCGCTGACGTCACGCCCCGTCGACCGCGTCTATTCTCCTCTAATCGTATCGGCATCGGTCGTGAAAGCGGCTAACCTTGAGGGAGGCGCGCGCTGCGCCCGCGCCGCGCCCGCGCCGGCGGCTCGGCCCGCCTAACCTACAAACGTCACTTACCAAACTTTTCTGAACGGAACATGGAGTCTGTTATTTCGTTTTCGTACGGGGCGAGCCTGCACGGTTTTACAGGAGCTTTATGTTGACTGAACTCCTAAATTCTGCTCCGACGGTGACTATTACGTCGACATAGTTCGGCGTCGGGTTACGTGTTTTAAAAACGTCGGCGTAACATCAATAGTATCTGAACATTTTCCTATTCACTTCTTTACGAAATTTATGGACACTGTAAATAAAATTATGCAACTAGAATGATACAAGTATAATCCTTGGCTCACTATGAATTTAAGAAACACATTAGACTACACTATTGTTTCTAGATAAAACTACACACTTCAAATTCCATCTAAATAACGCATAAGAGCAAACTATTTTTTCTCAAATGAGATTGTTTATTTATACATAAAGATCTTGTTAGGACTATCCGTTACTTCAACAAATTCTCGTTGACCGTTCGTGACGTCGCAGCCGTAAGTTCGGACGTCCTCAATATTCCTTGGGCCTGTCCCTGCGAGGGTCTAAATGTAATCGTGTCACAATGTTCAGACCTTCTTATATCAAAAAGAAAGGGACAATTCATTCGATTTGTAAAAACCGGACACATTTATAAACGAATGTATGACTAGGTTATGACACGAGTTCATCGCTCACTCACGCCCTCAACACGGTTCCTTAAATAGCACTGTATTAAATTTTCTTTGAATCGAATTAATGATATAACTCTATGACATTTATAAATCCGTTATTGTTTATAATCTTTAGTTTTTAGTTAAAGCGTTTTTACTTAGATGCTCGCCTGCGACAAGCAATAACATTCAGTATGCAACTCACCATTAATCCTTGTATCAAGTTCTTCTAATTCGAATCCTCATCCAATGAACTGAATTGTGATTTAAGAAAATTGAATAATTAAGCAAGTGTTAACTTTTTGTTATCATAATTGCCAAGTAATTAAATACAATTTCGACCTACGTTTTGTACCTAATTAGCACGCTTTTTACAAATAAAAAATTGTAAGCTTAAGACAACTCAGTGGACGTCGCTGTGACGGCAAAATTACGTCAGAGCGAGAAGATTCGTCTCCGCGCGCTTTCGATTGACGCAATTTAATCTCAGAACGATATCGATTGAGCGTTTAAAATTTACAAAATTGATCTGCAGGAAAGACGGGCAGCCACATCTACCAGGGCGTCAGGAGTGTAAAAACTACTGTGAGTCCTCTCCGATCAACATTCAATTCCGTAGGTCAGGATTCGCAGTAGAAGACCCGACTCGAGGGTCGGTGGCGGGTCGCATGCTGCGTATTACCGGGCAGGCGAGCGCCTATCGTGAAATTCCGCGAAGTAATACTACGTACAATAGAGCGTTTCCGCTTGTTTGCGTCCTCTCCGGTCCGAAGACTTCATATTAAAACTGCCACAATGGCTGCGGGAGTCACTCGACCATCTTTTTTTTATTATTCGTTACAAAGGCACACGTGATGAGCCCAGGTGATAACTTCGAAAGCCCTGATCGACTAGCGCTGACGCCCAAAAACTGACAGCACACGCTGAGATCTTTTTTTCGCGAGACGTTTTATCAAACTTATTCTCGTTCTTCGAAGGCCCCAAATGTACGCTAAAAATAATGTACTTATAAAAATGTAGGCCCGTTTCCTTGTTAAGTTTCAAATGAGTTAATGACCGTGAGGTGTTAAGGGACAGGGGATTTAAAAAAATATTAACGCGAAATGTAATCTTCATTTGTCCTACGAATAAGAAAACTTATTAAAATGCCTAAATATTGCTTTTATTTTAATAGAAAATGTACGATGATAAAACCACCACTGCCATTTATGTTCCAAATCCCTAAGCTGTTTTTTATACATTAACGATATAGTTTTAATGTCGTTAAACAGTACATTCTGTGTAGTAGTGTGAATCGTATCCAAAGCTTTCAAGTTTTTCGCGATTTTAGAAAAAAAGAAAAAAAAACTAAAAGATACTCGCATTTAGTTGACTTCATCTCAGGTGTGAGGTAACTTTCTTTAAAGTTCGAAAAAAAAAACATTAATTTTAATTACGCAGTTTGTTTCAGAACGCCAAAAAGAAACAAGGTTCTTTTTCTTGCGCAAAAGTATTACGTTTGTTTAATAAAAACATTTTTTAATAATCCATAATACACGCTTGCAGCGCAAGCGGTTGTATGTCACTAAATATGAGGAAATCGCGAAAAAGAATTGCACGTTTTGTTTATAGATAATTGCATTCGCACAGTGATTCTTTTAATTAGAATCGTGTGTTCACCGCGCGCCGTTGTATAACGCCCGGCGTTACAAAAAGCGTTACAAAGTTGCAGCATGACGCACACATTACCTCGCTCCTTCAGACCGCGTCTCGGACGTCACGTACGCAGAATATCTCGTAGTCTAGCCTTCGATCTGTACAGTGAAATACTAGAGGATCAGACGCGGGTTTTGGGGTTTTGTAAGATTGATAGCGCGTTCCGGATACTACGTCGAGAACTGTAAGGCATATTTCTAATGTTCTCGCATATGACTTGTGGCACGACTTTATTCTCGGAGGTTATGAGAAAAAGTACAAAAAATAAGAAATTAGAATTGTGGTCGCTGTAAAAAGTAAAATGATATGATCAGAACTTAATCTAATAAAGATACAGATAATCTGAAATGATTGAAACGTTTGTAGCAGTTGACGAAAAGGGTAGGGAACACTAAGTGGTCTGATAAAATGTTAACATTTTGTTTATTGTTTTCAAATAAATTGTTTAGTTATACGAATTCGTGCCGAAAACCATAGATATCTAAAAACTGCTATTAACTGTTCTTCCTCAGGCGTAAGCATCGAAATAAAGCATTCCGATCCGAATCTATTTGTTATTTCAAACCGATCTCGAATTTTGACCGACAAATGGGAGCACGCGCACAACTGTGATGCCCCTTTTTCCCCTTCAAGCATGGCATGAGTAATAAAAAAAATAAACTTATCTGTGTTATGAACTTGTACATTCTCAAATGTACACATATAACGTGGCCATTCCTCGTGACACAAAAATTACTAGGCCCTTGTTCCGGGGCTGGTTCGATGCGTCTTAGGAACTTCAACTGTCTTTCGAATCCCCAGCGAACCTTCTGAATTTTAGCTTTAATGGAGATCTCTCCACCGTCCAAGCAGATTTTCCATTACTACTTAAGTAGGTTTTACATCGCCCTACAATTACTTAAAAACTACGAGCGCTTTCTCCAGCGAAGAGCCAAACGATACCGGATGTGAAAATAAATTTCACGACGTGGCCGGGGACGAGAGGCGGCCGCGACGGCCTCGTCCAGTCGCCAGCTCGAGAATATTAATCATCAATCAATAATTGTATAAGCGACGTACGCAGAGGGCGCGCCCGCTTTTTGTGTATTTTGCTTTCACGAGCGAGCGCTCCGCTTGACCCGTCCTCGTGCACTTTGAAAGCTACCACGGCTCCTTTGACTTGACACTAGGATTTTTTGAAATTAAAAGTACACACGTAACTCTGAACATACAGACATGTATTATCTTAGTTATGTGAAACTAGGAGTCCCTCTTCAATTTGATTTAAGTAAAGTACATCCCCTTTTCTACTGTCGGTTGTGATCCCGCCCTGTTCTCGCTTACCTACTACTACTACTATATTCTGTATCTGCTAATGCAATTTCCTATACATACATTGCCAATATTTTTTTTCTATAATCTCATATTAAAAAATCATCATAACACAAATCTTGTGGGAAATATTTTAAATGAACGTTCCTATCTAAGTATTCAGCTACCACTGTAATAATGTTAACCTTACTCAGTTGAGCTTATTAACCGTACAAACAGACAGTTTTCAATAGTACTAGTATTATTGCATTTGATATATTAATATGAAGATATTTCAAATGAAAATACAACAATAATAACTGTCTTTTATAATAAAAATAAAATGAAACTTTGAAGAATCTACGCATTGACAGAGAAATAGCTAATCAGTCAGATACCTTTAGAGGCAATATCTAATCAGTTAACTGTATTTAGAGGCAGCTCGTAATCGGTCAGCTACATTTAAAGGCAACTCTTAGCAAGTTCATTTACGTTCGGCCTCCACTTAATAAGAAAAAAATCTTAAAATAAAATAAGTTGTATATCAAAGCATACATGAATTTCTTTAACCTTGACTGATGCAAAATAAATAAAAAAAAAAACATAAAAGCTAGTTGCCTCTATTGGACATCGCTCTATTTTATAGTCTTTTACAGCATAACGCACGAAACCTTGCCGCTCTGATATGGCTGCGAATGATATACTGCGCAGGTATTACGCTCCCGACCTTTCGTTCTTCTTCGCCGCGTTCCTATTTTACGCCATTGCGACGCCTTCGTGACGAACTTCACAGCGGCTAAGTTTCGTGCATTGTAATATACCCTACAAATAAATAATTTCATAGATACCGAACAATACTTCATACGAGAGCGGTGCGGACGTAAAGCGATCCTCGATCGTGTCGGGTGTCATCACTCGACTAATAAGTTGAGAAAGCTGTGGCATCAACTTGAGCGGCCGCCAGGACCACAGAGGAGCGCGCTCGCTCGGACGCGCGCGGATGTGTGCGGCGGCATTTCTTGTCCGGCGTCGCTCTAAAGCGGGTTCCCATCGAGTTTGTCAAGACCAGATGTCGAGCCAGTTCTAGATCGTATCGTGCCGACGACGCAAAAGTGGCGGCACGCGGCCGGTCGGCCGGCTTTACAGATGTTCTGGGTAATTAAAATCTTAATATTATTACTCATGCAGAAATTTCGAGACGTTTCTATCAGTCAGCGAACTTTCTCCTGTGAGTGAACTTTGATGAAGGTTATTCCATTTCTTACTTTATTTTCTAGGTTATTCTAATCTTTAACATGATTAACGTTTATCTGAAAGCGTCATGCAAATGCAATTACATTTTTTAATTTTTCTTAATTAATAATATAATTTACAATAAGAATTATTCAGCCAATCCACTATATGAAAATGAAGATTTATTTGTCCTTTCAAATAAAATGTATTCACGGTATTATTACTACGGATGTAAAGGTTCTTTGGTGAGTTATTGTGCGCTCGGTCGGAATGGTTTCCGAAAAACAATAAACAAAAAAAAACTTATCCATCGTTTACGATACCGGCATCGGAATACAACGCGGAACAGTAATCGAAATTGAAAACAGAATTGGAACTAAAATTGAGGACTACACCGGGACCAAAAAAAGATAGTGCAACTAGAATTTAAATCGAGAACAGGACCAAGGACTGAATCGTGATTGAAAGGGAAATCACCGTTATAAAAGGTTAAGGAGTTCATTTTGTGCGGGGTGGAGCCGTGGCCTAAAACTGTATACATGCACACTCGATATTTCCTGTACATTTGTCCTTGTTCTTGTTTTGATAGACGTATTAAAACTGTTACATACAGCTTCGAGGTCGATCGATGTGGCCACAATGAGTTCGATCTTAAAAAAAGATACGCGTTTGTTTTTATATTTGGGCAACTTGTCAAAAATATAACTAGACATCCGCATAAAAACTACCAAACTCCGACGCATACTTTGTGTCTAAGAGGGCGTCCCCACCCCAGCGCGACAGTGGCGATACTTCGTGGACATAACCGATTGTAAACTATTATTGGGGTATGCAGATGCTTAATATTTAACAATGAAAAATTAACAAACGGAGCGATATTGTTTTCGTGGAAATCTAAGCGGAACGCTTCGACACAACCAGTGACGGTGATAGAGTAGTTAATGATATTTTCATATCGCCTGCATTGAAAATGCCTAGTTTCATGCCTGTCGAGCCGACAGAAACTAGTCAATTTCAGACCAATGCGACCGTCGCCGGGCAGCAATTGAGCAATTCCTGCCCGCCGGGCAGGAATTGATCATTTTCTGCCCGCTGAACGAAGTTGCAGATTTATTTTCAATCCTGTCAGAGTATCTTTTGTTTATTTCATGCCTTTATAATTGTCATTCTAACCGTCGAAATCGAAAGTTCTTGAATTGTAATTTTTGATTTCCTCAATAAATTTACGTAATAAAATGGTATTATCGCTATTTGTCTGAAATAATCTAGTTCTTGTCGGCTCCAGACAATGAAACTAGCATTTTCAATACAGTTGATATGAAAAATATAGTGTGTGACGCGGGATGAAACACGATTTCAGACCGAGTGATGTCAGCCCTCGGGCAGCCAACTTCACTCTGGTCTGAAATCGTTTTGTTTCATCCCTAGTCACACAATATACTATTGTAGCTTAAACACACCTTTCTCGTAGGGGCTTGGACACCGCCAACACTATCGATGTCGAAATATCTGAGCACTACTTACAAAATATTTCAAAACGGCTTCGTATCGTCGACTGCAGCACATCGGTGGCGACGGTAACGTTTTAAAATACATGTACATCGAATGCTTCATTTTCCTGCTTTGAACTCAAAACATTTGGAAAGCAACAATGTGAGCAAAACCGCGATAGTCTAACGACCGCGATCTTCAAGCGATCCTACGGCTGCGTACGAAAAGGCATAATTCACTCCGGCGACCGAAGGAGCGCCACGTCGATGTATTCGTTTACGTCCCGCGACTAAAGCCTAAGCTCCCCGACGCGGCGCTCAGAGCGTCGCCGGGGCCGGACGGTATCGCTTCGGTCCCGACCACCGACGAATCGACGGATGAATTTTTAGCTTATATCAAATAGAACAGCTCGAAGCCCGAGATCCTAAATCCGAAATACGAAGATCGTCGGCCTCGGCGGTGGGTGGCAACATCCAGCCCGACGATCTACGATTTATTGGCACGTTTCGGCGGCGGCTCGCGGCGGCGGCGCCGGGCGGGTCGCGACCGCTCGCGCGCGGTTAGATAACGGCCGGCCGCGGGTGTGTCGACGCGCCGGCCGCGGGTGTCGACGCGCCGACGAAAGTCGGTTGTGTAACGGAAAAGTCGGGTTTTACGATGCGGTCTTTGACTTCTGCGTACTGCGGCTCAAAAAAGCCTTCGCTTTCCCTGTTTCGGACGATCGCTCCGCTCCCCCACCATTAGAGTTGTTCTCGCCCGCGGGCGAGGAGGCGGTAACGAGCGCTCTCGTTAAATCCCATCATATACAAAAAAATATGAGTTAGTTCTTTTTATTTCTTTTATTCAACGTTTCGGTACTCATTACAATAAAATCCGGATTCGGACGAAAGTCGACAGACGACCGACAACGTGGAAGTCCGCAGAAGGAGCACGAACATCGTTCGATTCGGTTAAACACGTCGTTTCCGAAACGTGGAACGAACATTTTCCTCCGCAAAATAACAAATCAATTGTCAACAATGTGGATAGGGGTAAGCGGCGTGACGTGCGATCCCGTATGTCGTAGCAGGCCCTTGGACCCTATACTTTTATTTCTATTGAAGACGTTCGAGCTCAGGCTCGGTGCGGATCCGCAGTTGTTAACGATCGGCGAAAAGGTCCGCGACCGAGGCCGTTGTGTGCTCTCCGAGGCACGAAGTGAAGTTTAATTTGGCGCATTTGAATTTAGTACTTTGTGGTTCGAAAGCAACGCGCTCGACTACTCAATCACCGCCGCCAGCGCACTCGGAAAAGAGATCATTGTCGAGTTGGCTCCTCGATCGGTAATCGAAACTCTAGCGGTACTCGGTAGTGATGTCTTTCGTAACTTCAGTTCCCGGACGACCGAACTTCGTTAGGCGGCTTTCGAGTTTGCTGCGGGAATATGATAACTTCTCACGGGAGAGGTTGCTCATGTTCATTTCCGACAATAAATATATAGGTGCATAATATACATAATATGCAAAATGCTATCCCTCACGTTAATAATATCATGTAGTGTCATTTGTCTAATTTATATCATGTAGGGTCATCTGTTGTTGAGAACGGCACGTTAAGTCTACTGCTGACATCTTTGGCTCTAAATCCAATAGCATAGCAACAATGCAATCATCTCAAAATTTTAAAAGATGGCGATATAATGCAAGACTTAGAAAAATATTTCTGTGATTGTGTTTTTTCATGGAAGGCAATCTACACAGGGAAATTTGAAAAATGTTATCAAAGTGAAAATTTTCATCGAAATCCTTAGAGCCGTTTCTAAGATACCGATGTATAAACTTACGTACATACAAGAATCATTCACTCGAAGTAATAAATCAAATCAAAAATATCTTCATTTTGTAGGTAATGAAATTCTACTTGAAATACATCAACAATAAATTCGTTTGACATTACCGCCCATTCCAAATGCTGATTCACCGAGAGAAGAATGGGCAAGAAACTCGAGGCTTGCTCTTTTTACTCATCAATACAAAGGATTTATAATTTAGTCGACATTTAAAAATAATATGAAATAACCTGATAAAAGAGCAGCTCAGTCTCAGGGCCTTTTTTCATTAAGATATTCTAACATGGTATAATAGCCCTTGCCATATATCTTTCTTTTAACGAAACGTTTAAACTCAGCAAATGGTAAATTTTGAATTTCAGCTGGGATCTTATAAAAGCGCACACACATCCCCTTAAATGCTTTATTAACTTTGCTTAGACGGGTCTAATGAGCACCAAGATCGTTCTCATGTCTAGTGTTAATGTTATGGATGTTGCTCCTTTTTTGAAACGATTCTGTATTTCTCTTCACATATACCAGGTTTTCGTATATGTAATGTGATGCTAAGCTTAGGATAATAATTTCCTTAAATTTTTCTTTTAGAGATTTCATTGGTCTCAGATTATAAACAGCACGATCAGCTCGCTTCTGCAGAATGAAAATTGTGTTAATATCGGCTGCGTGACCCCATAACAGAATTCCATAGGTCATAAGACTGTGAAAAAAACTGAAATAAACTAGTCTCACGGTGCTTTCGTCTGTAAGTCGCCGAATTCTTTTGACTGCATATGCTGCAGAACCACATTTAATATACTGAAACTTTAATACATAATTGAAACTGTATACAAAATTAGACATTTTTTTATCGGTAATAATATAAAAGAGGATATTGTAGAGTTCGCAGTCATATGATCACATATTATATATACATCTGCTTTTATACTGCGAAAGCTGCCAAAGACCTCGATTTAAGCTTTCCCAAAACGAAATGGCGTTCAATTACCGGTCCGAGCGACACCGCACTGCGCCGTTAATTCTGTACTCGCATGCACGTAGCTAAATCAATTTTCAGCATGCGATCGAGACATAACGCGGGCGGGGCGCCGCGGGCGGGGCCGGCGCGGGCCGCGAATCGTGCGCAGAGAACGAGCACACGCCGCTTCTTGTGTAAAGCGTTCAAATTGAGAACAGCGAAATTATCCAATGTCAATTGATTTAAACACAACGAGCATGCGCTCGCGCCGTCGCTGGACGCGGACCGTGTCGTGACGTGACTATTTGTCTTTTTGCTAGTTCTTTCGTTTTCTCTTGTATCTATGTATTTGTGACTATACTTATAAAAACACTATTAGAGACTCCAGTTCACTAGCTTTAGAAATGAAACATATCACATAAACACTCTGTATACGAAAAATGTGGCAAAAGCGCCCCACGCTTTTTCCACAACAATACTAGTATTTTTCGTCATTGATAATAATTTTTTTAGCTTATATTAAGAATTATTTCCACTTTTTAGTTTGATGTGCTTTAAAAGCTTGTTTCTTAGTTATTTTTTTTAACTATATTTATTTTATCTATTTGATTAGGAAACGAAAAGAAATTTTTAATATGTCACATGGTACACAGTTTACAAAATTTATAATCTTTTTTAATTGTATAATTTATCCTTAAAAAATGACTCACATATTTAAAAATTGTTTATTTCCGTTGCTCGTCCGTGTTTGTGTCACAGATATACATTTGTGCACGAAATTTCAACTTAATCGGTCCAGTAGATTCGGAGCAAACCGGCTGTGACAGACGAACAGGCAGACACACGAGTGGTCCTATAAGAATTCCGTTTTTTTCCCTTGGAGATACAGAACCCAAAAAACATACAAAATTATATGTTTTTAGAGTTTATTATTATTAATGAATATCATTAATAATAATAAACTCTATTTACTCCATACTTGTACGCTATCTCTAAGCGAGTCTAGGCGCATTAAATCTACCGCTTCGACTTCATGTCCGCAATCATAGCCCAAAAGGCTCACGCGCAGAAAAACGCGTAATCCGACGAGTCGCCGTCGAGGCTGCGCGTCGGCCGGGTTTCCCCTCTACGTAATTTCTAGACCTGTTTGATCAAATGTGGCATGTGGTAAGCCACTGTCACGCTGAAGCGATATTTTTTCGCTTTGCTATGAACATACAGACCACAAATACAACTGCACCGTCTGGCTTGTTTGCTAGATGTCATTTAGAATTCCATCATATGCTTATCCCGATCTTTTTGAATTGATATTTCTTTGGTTAAAAGATGAGAAAGAATACTCAACTCTTATCCACTCACGTGACGGGATCGACTTTTCGATCCCGTCACGCTCTCTTTAGAGCGAGTGCACAAAGCGAAGAGGTCGACGTCGGTGACGGCGACCCGGCGGCGGGGAGACCACGAGAGGGTAGTTCATAGCGATTAATTAAGATACAGGTCAGAGCTTGTCCATACTTTTATTGCTACATATATTATAGAACATTATAAAAATAATATTTGTGAATAACGTAATAGATAAATGTGTTTAATTTTAATAATCATTGCATAATTATATCATCATGATAATCATGCCTAAGAAGTATAACTTTTAAGACCTGCACACGACTTTTATAATTCGCTGTCGGTGAGCCACTAGTTAAGAGGGATACAACGTTTCTATTAACATAATTCGACATTCCCTGAGGTTTTCGATCAAATGAAATCAAAGAGACGATGATTACACAGCCATAGTTTAGCAGCGGATGTGTGCGCGGCGCGGCGCAGGCACATACCGCCGCGTCGTCGCTAAAATTTGCAATTCAAAATGGCGACCGCGCCGCCGCAGGCACTCGCTGTTTACAAATAAGGCTGCGTACTGATTCCTGCGCCTGAACATTTACAATTTTACGAATGCCCCATAAAAACGCTGCCCGAGTGCGAATCGTATTGGCGCTGCTATTTTATTTGAATTAAATTTTTTACATATAAATATGATAGAAACAGATTTTGATGGGACACTTCATTAAATTTTGTAATCTTCCGTCCAATGACATCTCAGTAACACTATGAGTTTCATACTATTCACAATTCCATAGTTTATAAATTTATTGTTTAGACGTCTTCATTTAATACAGCTTTCAACCTGGAAAAAAAAAGTTTCCCAAGAAGTAAAATAAACATGTGCAAATGTAATGTATTTGACACAAGTAAGTTTTTTTTATGCAAAAGAGAAAGGAAACCCTTAATTTCTTTCATCTTAGTACCTATTAAAATCAGAATGATAATAGAGTAGGTAATGACATTTCATCACACATTTTTGAAATGCTGTGAATTTATTCAGTTCACGACATTTTAAAAGTTGCACCTCGCAAATACCTCTAGCGGTAGCATTAGTTGTTTCTTTTTAATATAGAAATAAGACAACTTCGAAGTTATACCTTTTTAAGGGCGTTAAAGAAAATCGACGATAGAGAAATAATAGAATTTCAGCTAAAAATGCCATGAAGTTAGTTATGAAATACAGTGTGAGAAGCACATCCAGAATGGAACAACAGAATTTACTCGTGAGCCCCGGGCTGCAGACGTAATAGACATGAAGAACAAGTAGAGATAGGTACACATCTATACAGCGTTTACGTATAATTCCTGCCGTTTTCACACGTGTTTCCTTATTAAACGCATCACTGTTTGTAAAAATCAAACAGCCTCACAAACACAAACATACTTTATCAGTTTTGTACCATGTCTTTTTTCCGTTACTTTCTTATTTTAGTCTTAATTTGAGTTTATTTAAAAAAAAATATTAAAAGGTAAAATAAGGAATTTAAAAAAATAATCAATAAAATATTAAGTTTCGGCACGATTTAAACACACTTCTTGTCACGACTACCTCCGAGGTCACTGTACATCGACGCTAATTTTTCCTATCTATTACAAGGATAATGCTAGTACGAGAGCTGGCTGATATATTTTTAATGATTTTTTTTTATTTTCCTTTTACCCCAATATACTTAGACCATCGTTTCTGTGAAGCTCAAAATACCTGTCTGGTAAGATTCATTCAAATCTTCATTTCAAGTATATAGTAAACTATATTTCGGAATTGGTGAAATATTTTTAACTACCTAATCACCTTTGAAATTAGGAAATAAATGGAATTCGCCGGAAATACGCAGGGCAACAGAGCGGTACTTCCAAGTGAAGTTTATTTAATCTGGTAAATTGAGGCTTTACGAATTGAAGTGTTGTCACAATAGAACAAAACCTTAATCTTTGAAAAATGAGATCGTTTCACCTTACTTTCATCGCTCAATTCTTGCAAAAAATTTCTATATTAAATAGAAACTGTTTATTGTTCTTTCCTTATAGAGATCATCTACTAATATTACTCTTCGAGTGTCCCAGAAACAGTCGCCATCACTTTAGCTAAATTATGTCCAAGTCTACCTTGGACAAGGTCCACCACTTGTTTCTCCTGTTTAAAATGCTCTTTGGCTCTTTCTTGAAATGGCGTATAAAGGTGGACGCATACCTCACTTATTGTTAAGAAACGTCGCCAAAATGCGATTGAATTACGAGAAAACAATACCAAATATGGCTCTGAAACATTCGTTGTGCTAAGCTTTCGCCCTACAGTGCGCACGCGGCCCTCAACGAGGACAAACATTCTTAGAGCAAAATTTATCTTAGGTAAAACAAGGGTAAAAAAAAATAAGCCAAACCCAGAAATTTTATCTTCAATTTATCAGGTTTTTTTTTCGTTTTGAAAACTTTTTGAACATAGTGTACTCGTGAATTTTTGTTTAAATAAGTACCAGTTTAATGTTTCATTTTCGAAAATATCGAAAATGAAACATTAACTTTATTAATTACCTCCGTTTTCGAAAACGCGATTAAAAAAATGTGTTTTGGGTACGATTACGATTTCACAAATCGACATAATTTCCTTATTTAAGGCTGATTATTATAACTAAGTAACGTTTAGATTAGATTAAAACAAGAATTGTGGGACAAAATGATTTATATTATCGTTCATACAACTCTACAAGACCGACGTCGTAAAACAACAGCAGCAGTTCAGCCTCCGTAGCGATCGTTCACAGGTGGGTTTTGTCGTGCATCTTTTCCCCAATATTCATAATATCCTTCTTGTTTATAACATTTTTGCCAAAGAAACCATAGTCATTGAAGTAGCCGTTACTGAGAAAAATAGCTTAGTAATTGCATAAAAAAAACATATTTTAATGCATGTTCTAGGCTATTTTTATATCGCGAATAAGTCCTCGCAATGGTGTCGTCACTTAATCGATTTCGCGGTGTCGCCGAGAGGACCCTCTTTTGATCTCACTTCGGTCTTATATTGAAGTGCGTAGTACCGTTGATGTCATTCATTACACGCTAAAATTCTCATTATCAAAATTCTGTAGAGCATAGAACAGAAATTTTGTTGGTTCCAGTCTGAAAAGTGGAGCAGCTATCGTCCTATATTTTATATTTCTTCGATTGCTAACTTCTTCAAGATTTATTTCAACACGTAAAATATAATAATTTTACTTCCCTTATTTCGTACTTCCAAGTCTTGATTCCTGACACGCTCGGGCACGGCGAGAGCGCCACGAGTGCGGTCAAAAGAGCTTCGTTTATACAGTTTATTAATATATTGTACTATATTTTGAGAATAATACGTGATACCACATCGAGAAACTTGCTCGATTTTATTTTTTAGGGCAACACTCAATGGTTACGTAAAGATACCAAGACCAGAAAAAAAGGCTAAGAGCATGTCGGACCGCGCTTACTGGGGTTTCGGAAGCCGTTACTACAAACAAATGCACTACAGATGAAAAACTACTTTGTTACACTTTTTTCATGTTTCCCGCACATAATATGTTTAAGCACTTAGCCGTCTATAACTGGAGAAACAAAAAACATCATTTTGTTGACAAGCACAGTTTTTCGGCAACAACTCAAAAACGGTATATCAGATCATATTCAAAATAATTTTCTTTGAAAGTATTTATTAAACGTTATCTTTGTAATTTTTTGTAACGTTTTAGACATACGGTTCAGAAAATAAAAGGGGGATACACAAATTCAGCTACTTTCGATGAAATTATTTCAAAAAATATTCAATTAGTCAAAATAATTGCTTAGAAATCGTAGTGTTTTTAAAAGAACTTAAGAAATATGTGCCACACATTGAAGTAATCTGAAAAATTTTTTTTTTTCAGTTTCTATTACATGCATGATGTGCCCCCCTAAAAATATTAATTTTTGTTATTTAACTACGAAGCTAAGTAGCGGTTTATACAAGACATCTATATTCCGAATTTCATCAATATACTTCTTGTAGTTTTTGAGTAATGCTTGTGACATACGGACGGACATGATGAGACTATAAAGTTCCGTTTTTGCCATTTTTGCTCGGAACCATAAAAAATTGGTAAACAACTTACTAATGCTATTTAAATTTACCTAATGTTCGCAGGAAATGGCCCATTATCTTAATGTGACGTCACTTCATTGTAGGTAATTTGTCATGAGTCCTGAATATTAATTATTATCTATCGCAGAAACAATGTATTTTTAGTTTTATGTAAAAAATTGCACTCTTTTAAGATGGAAAATATGTGTTAATATAATAATAATAAAATAAAATGAATCTGTGTAAATACAAATGTATATCTATACATATATATAAAAGTCGATGTGTGTGTATGTACGTATGTTCCTTATGGACTTCGAAACGGCTGGACCGATTTTGATGAAATCTTTATATTGATTGGCCTAACCAGTGATTTTATAGTTTGGTAGCGATCGGATCAACAGTTTTTTTTTCTTTTATTTTTTTTGCACTATCAATGTTGGAGCCGTTGTCTATTGCTAGGTATATTGCAGTGTTTTCTTAGCTGACACCGACTCCAAAAATAACAATAATTGTAACTAATATTATTGTAATATGTAATTTGATTGACTTTTATGTAGTCTAATATTTTTCATTTCATTTTACTTAGGAGAACCCTAAAAATATTTTGATCATTGTTTGTTGTTCATAGGAATGTGTTGAGTCAAATGTGAAGTGGGTAAATACCTACCTACCTTCTTGCGTGGAAACCACATAGATTGTATCTACACATATTGATGAGTAGAAAAAGTAAGTTTAATATGAAGTTGTAGAAGGATACGCAATTATTTTTTTTTTACTTTTTAGTGCATGCTAATTTGTTTTGGAATAGTTTTTTTGAAGTCGGTTTTTTTTGTTATAATTTTTGTCCAGGTAAGCAGTTATTTTTAACTGGTTTATGAACAGAGGAGTGATGTCACTTCGAGTTCATTGGTGTTTGAAATTACGTTCCAATTTACGTAAGTTATAATTGAAGTATTGCGTAAAAAAATAATAACTCGACTATACGCAATGCATATTTACCAAGTATTATTATTGAATTATTAACATTATATCTGATTACAATTTTGGACAAGTTATCTGTTTTTTCTATAAAAAAAAAATATTACATAACGATAATCAAGGAATAAACCTCTAAATATTCTTTACATTTTTTTGAATTAAGTTTTAATTATCAATAGGTTAATTAAAATGAATAAGTTAGTTTCAAATACCCATCATAAAAAGACTACGATATTTAATTAGTAATAAATCGCGGACATTTTAGAATTAGCTATTACTACCTCGTATTTGGGCCGAAAGCGCCTCGAGGCCCGTGTCGGGCTGCTCTTGCCATCGATTTCAATATTTTTCAATCTTTGTCTTAATAGAAAGAGATAAAAGTTTGATATGTAGTTAAATTATAGTGACCAGAATCAAGAGACGACCGATCTTTGGAAAATCGCTTGCCAGTTTGTGGCTCCTGCGCGTTTATCGAACGCGCGGTTAACGAAGGCGGCGCGGCGGGGCGTTGCGCAAGCGCAAGTGCGAGCGCCTCGCGGCCCACCGTCGACATTCCATCAGATCACTCGCTAAAAACGTTACGTCTCAAATCAAACGGTTACGTTGCCATAATACGATAGGTACGTCTGAGTATATTTTATCGCTGTATTTACGTTTTAATGCCTATTTCGTATATTTTGAGCCGTATAACTGTACCGCGTTGCGGTAGGCCGTCCGGCGCGAGGAGCGCGGCCGCGCAGCTCGTGATTCATCCGGCGCGGGCGTCTGGCGCTCATCGATGTGCCGTTAACGCAAAGGCGATATCGGACCGCGGCCGCGGCCGACCGCGCGCGCGCCGCCACGCCTCGGAATGGTCGCTTATTACAGTGTGTTGATCATTTTTTAAAGACAATTCGCTCTACATTTCTTATACATTGCAGATCCATTGGCCATTATTAATATTCATAGATATTTGCTACAGAGACATGTTGTTTGGACGCAGTACATAACGTGGATCTTCCTAATCATATATAAAATCTATATTAGTCTCGGGATCTATTGTCACAGACTAACGAGGATGCTACAAAATTCTCATCCATAATTATATAATAAGTATTCGGGAACTGTTCCGATTAGTTTTTTGTCCATAATTGTGGTTTGTTAATCACACATCGATACCTTCAAAACCCCGGGCGCACCGAAACGAGAGCAGAGCAGGTACGAAGTAGGGTGCGCGGTGGCGCTGGCGGTACGCTCGTGCAGAGGCCGACCCGCGCCGGCGTCGGGCGCGCCGGGTCGTGCGCCACCACCTAGTACCTCTATATCGTCTCTGGACTATTGACGTTAAACGTGTTTTCGCTCGTCAAGTACGGTGACAGCAGGTCAAAGTTTCTTACGTTACTAAATCCCGTTAGATTTAAATCGCTAATTACTACGAAACTAATAATGCAATAATAACGGTCGAGGTCACATTGAATAGTGCATGTCTGTAAATGTTTATCGTGTTGCGCTTGTTTTGCCCGTGACGTCATCTAGCAAGTGTAAGCGCCTGCGCATGATTGTTATGAATTAGCGTCGTGGAAAATTATAAATTAGTATAGCGTACACGTACAGCTAGGATGTTGATTCGGGTATCATTGTAAAGAGCTTGAGAAAAATTATCAGGACTTGAAGTGAAACAACAAAAATATTTGCCGAAGTACATGATGTATAAATTGATGTTAAATTGAAAATCGGAAATAAATTAAAGAGGTCGTCGCACATGACTCGTGCACATGCGCGCAATTACAGAAAACGTAAAGCAGAGGTGAGCGTGCCGAAAGGAATTTAAAAAACCAAAAAGTGCAGTGCCGAGCAAATCCCGACGTTTTCACGGAAAATCCACGATGCAGACCTTGACTGCTCCTTTGCAATTTCCTTTTAATGATGACTAAATATCTACATTCATTGTTTTGACATGAAAAATAACAGCACTCTCAAACGCATGTTCCTCGATTTGTATTTTAAAGATTATGTTTCGAAACCACTGAGACACTTGATTTGTAATTTTCCAACAGTAGCCAAAATATATAAACAAATATAAAATTATTAAAGAAATTATGCTTGTGTAATTTCTTCAATTATATTTTTTGGTTTTTTTCTGTTTAGTTATTTATTATTCGTTATTAGTTTGAATATGTTCCGATACAAAATAATTTTTAAGCAACGATTGAGGTTCTGGAAATAATTTAACATGCAACTTCGACAGGACCAGTAATGATATAGACTCATGTTAATCCTAAGTGTAGTTTCGTCGTTTCCATAAAAACAACCCGCGGGTGCGCTGATGTCCATTACGTAGAAGTCGTATTAATGCGCATGTTTTTTAGATCAATTTATTCTCTCGAAATACAAATGTTCCAATCCTATCCTGACGTGCTGCACACGCGCGCGCCAATTTCCTGCAACGTTAAACGCAGAGGAGGCATATTTGTACAATATTGTGGTAAAATGAAAATAGATCGCCGCGTTTGTATTCGAGAAAATAAATGCGATACAATAATTAGATAAAGAGTACCCGACCGAGAAAAAAATAAGGGCTCGTTAAAACATCGTGACTACGACGGTCGTGCGGCTTGCACGACCTGCGACGCGTACAACCGGAAAATAAACCTTCTGCCGGAGACGGACGGTCGAATTTTGATCGCGAATCGTATATAACAAAATTTCATGCAGCAGAAGCGCTGCCGAATTCACAACGACAAGACACGGTCTACGAGCGACGATTCCTTCGCCAAGAAGGCGCCGGCGCTGCCGGGCCACAGCGCACGACTACTTTTGACAGCTGATGTCTTATTTCGACGTAATCTTGTACTAGCGGCCGAGAATACATGATTTAGCAAATGGGTAAATATTCATTCGCCGAGTCACATATTTAATACACACGGTTTGCATTGCAAATAATATGCATTAGTTTTCATGTACAAAATACTGCATTAAATGGGAATTGTAATATAATTTTTGTAGTAGTGGTTTAAAATAATGTATAAAAAACACTTCCTTTGTAAGTATTTCCTACACAATAAAATATTGCCTGACGATTCAAAAAACACACACGTAATTGTTCAAGTGGTCACTTCTGTCGGCACCCCCGGAGTACCACTGTTTCTGCAGTCGGAGGCGTCAGATTCAAGTCCGGTTACTCGATGCGGCTCTCGCTGCATGTGCGCCTCCGACTGAAAGTATTTTATCATATTTGATTACATGATTTTTACATCATCTAGTTTCCATTTTTTCCGTTCACACAACCGCAGTCGGTTTTTTTTAATTTGTTAATATTTTTTTTTCTTTCAAAATTGGTTCCATTTCTGAAAAAATTATAAACAGTGCTTTTCGTAGAGCTTAACGGAGGCCCACTTGACCTCCGATATAACCTACTTATTTGTAGTGTTCTTTCGAACAACGAAGTGTGGTAGTAGCTTTCTAAAATCACTATCTCAGTGATGACGTCACAAAGATGGCGACTGGCCTATCCTTTTAGGCGGTAAATCTCGATACCTACTCGACCGAACTGAATTGGTCCGTGAATGTAAAACTAAATCGATGAACTAATTCTTAAATATAAAAAGGTATATAATAAAGGTACATAAATTAGTCACTGGTGTTAGTGATGTACAAGACCTATAAGCGGTCGTCAGTGCTGTGGAAGGTTTCGCGACCCTCTTCATATGAATATTTGTTTTGAACTTTTTATGTATTTTGAATTAATTCCCTCTTAAAACTAATTATGGATGAGGGAGACCGTCTTTCAATGCATTTGATTCCAAAGCTCTAACGGCTGCTACTTTTATTAGTTAAATACCCTCATTTTTAATGTTTAATTGAGAAATAAGTTGGGATTTTTTGCGGCAGAAACATTTGATCCGAAAGTATCTTATTTTAATGAAAGCCCACGATAACAGGGCATACCACATTATACATGTAGCTGACTACGAGTCAGGGACTAATATGAAAAATTTAAGATTACAATTTTTAAATATTATCTTATTAGTATAGTAGTAAAAGTAGTTGTTTAATTTATGTATTAATAGAACAGATAATAATCATAAATAAAATTATATTGATAATCATTTATGAAAAAAGACATAAAATATTTGGCTTTGTTTTAAAGGGTTATTCCTAGATCTAAAAAAACTGTGTAGGACGGGCAGATATAAAAACATAAAAAATATATTCTACAAAATAATGCAAACAACTATTTATATTACTTATCGATATATGCTATTATGTTACTATGGTCGCAGTCGGCGCGGGCGCCCGGACCGCTCGCCGCCATTGTGCTCCGGCTGAAGCGGTGCCGAAGACGGCGCGGGCGCTGGGAAAGCGATTAGGGAGGCCTGTTAACTTAACGGCCTCCGCATTGTTGCGCACTCGGCTAATTACCTAACATCGAGCGTCACACGTAGCTATTTCAATAGTCCATCGTAATTTTTTAATAGTGACGTGCGTATTGACACTCCAGAAATCAAGGAACATAAAATGACCTACCAGCGAAACGATATTTATTTCGGACGATGAAAAGTGTTACGGGCCATGTCGGAGAAATGGTCAGCGACGAGAGCAAACGACTCACTCGCCGTCGGCCATCTTACCTCCGCGACACGTCGATGTCCCGATCAGAATTGCGTAAGCGCAACGCCGACTATCACTCGCGTGTCATTCGCAGCTTTCTTGTTCTAGGAAATCGATTATTATATTAGCTTCTATTTGAAATAAATAAATTGAAATGAATGAAGTACTATAAATTAATGAAACAAATCATTAGAAATACATTTTACAAGATTATAGAATTTGATAACATTGTAACTATCCGCCAAGATTTACATGAAACATTTTTTTATTTTCTAAAAATATCTAGGTACTTATACTACTGGTCATGTCCTATCTATTGTCTATGGACTATAGTCATATCAATAGTCCTGATACGTCATCAAATGATCAATGGCCAAAGCCAATATTCTGTTAAATATTTGACAAAAAGTAGGTATCGAAACCACAGTATTATAAATCAGCTCCGTTAAGTATTGAGTTACGTCTATACGGTTTGTTGGCGACCTGCTACGACGGCCGTCTGTTGAGCTCTTTTACCGCAGTGAGCCTGGACGGCCGTGTAATTAACCGCCCGAGCGAGTTCCGTTTAAATCGCCGAACGGTTCCTGTCATTGTACTAAACTCGATTAATTATGCCAGAGCTCATGAAGATTCTTTACTGCCTCGTCGTGGTCGGAGCGCCGACGACGATCGAGGGTCACAGACATACTCGAACATTAGTTATATTGATTATTTCCTTTCGATATTCCGTAAATGCTATGGTTTTTAAGATCGATAATGAACTCGGCTGTAGATTTAATAAAATTAATAGGTAATAGTAAACATATTAAATATTGACATACTATTTGTATATCTTTGAATTTACTTGTAATATTCGGTGCAATTTCAGCCTTTATCATTTCCAACGGATTCAACTAATAAAATTGTCATGAGGAATGCGCTCAAAAGTTGTAAGACTCTTGGAATACTTTTAAAGTGGCCGTCGCTCATTTGGCTACAATCGACAACAATTACTGCCTAGTGCGGAATTTTTAATTTCCGCCTTCACCGAGATATTTGCTGACTCCAGTGTGTACTAAGATATCCTCGATCACTCGTTTTAGGAAGAAAGTAGAACATCGTATTGAACCCGGGGAAGATTCTTCGTTGGCACTTGAAATTTTCAATGACTTCGAGAGAACGTGGAGACAGAATTGTCAATGCCATGTGAAGTCCTTAACACGAATCAGAAGAATGCGGAACCACAAAATCTAGCACGACACGCGAAGTTTTTAATTGAAACCGGAGAGAGTGAGGTATATCAGACTATTCGCAGGCTGCGAAAT
The DNA here is from genome assembly GCA_005406025.1 of Eumeta japonica. Classification (NCBI taxonomy): domain Eukaryota; kingdom Metazoa; phylum Arthropoda; class Insecta; order Lepidoptera; family Psychidae; genus Eumeta; species Eumeta japonica. The sequence goes on along the minus strand of BGZK01000958.1, from coordinate 148,295 downwards.
TTTCAACTACCGCAGGGGAAAAAGCTGGGGATCGGCACCTAAAATTGTACCTGGAATTTCTAACACGCACTAGTACATTTACTGGTCTAGATCACAGTAGGCACTGGTCACGGTCCAGACTCCAATTACATTTGTGAGTTTGTAATAATAAGACATAATTTTTTTATATGATATATCAAAAATTATCAATTTTCAGAGTTATTCCTTTACTTGTGCCTTTTTTCTTGCCAAATTTCTTGATTTTAGGTCAACGGGAAGTAGCCTATAGGTTTTGATTTTCTTACGAGTTTCGAAATATAAGGCGAAGTGGGCGTATTTCAGCCGTATTTTTTTATTACATTCAATTATAAGCTTGATTTTTACGCTTACAATTGAATGTATTTGATGTTTATTTCAATCGATACTTGCACGCGTTCTTGAGAAAAGGGTCTTAACAGACACATGGGCATACGGACAACGGAGTCATGTTAGGGTTCCCTTTTTTTAAATGTGCGGAATTCTAAAAATTAGAATCTTTCGAGACAAAATTAACTATAAATTGAAATAAAGGTCGAAAAGTGAATCTAAATTTTATTAAAAGTATATGGGGTACGGCTAGAGTTTGCTAATCGTATTACCAAAAAATCCCAGTAGGATTACAGTTTTCAATCACAATCATCATAAAGGTAAACGACCACTACGACAATTCAGGGCCGGACAACCCTTCAAGATCGTGACGGAGACAGCACTCCGCATACGAGTAGCTCACCGGCCAGACACGAGCGGCTGATTGATTTCTCTTTCTACAAACGCTTTAACGTTTTAGATATTCGTCTACTAAAATTAAAATTCGACTCCCCACATCTAAAAATCATGTATGAGATACTAGCTTATGCGACGTCGTGCAATGTAGAAAAACAAAAATCTAAATATCAGGAAACGTACGTGGAAAACGTTAAGGCGTTGTTAGCGTCGGTACTAGTAGACATGATTCGCCGTTCGCCCGGGCTCGCGGACGCCCAAAAGCGCCGCCCCGACCGGCGCGCGCGCACGCACCGTCCGAAGCTTCTAAGAATCGAGCGACGGCGAAAACGAAAGCGAAAACTGCTATGAAATTTTCAACCAGAACAAAAGCGATCGGTCACGGAACTGCGGCGCGCGCGGGCGGACCGGGGGAGGGGCGAGGGCCGCCCGGTATCGCTGTTTTTTTTTTTGTACCGCGAATTCCACACGGCTGCGATCACGACCCGATGATTTCACCTCGGAATGCGCGCCGAGTGCGGGCGCGGGCGGACGACGCGGCACAACCGGGCGAGCGCGCCGGCGACGACCGGGCGACAGGAACGGGCGACGCCGTAGCGCCGCGCCTCTTAAATCTATCGTGATGCGCCAGTATCGATATTGGTTTACAAAATATGTTGTGAGTGAATAGTGCGCTACTTATCTTCGTGTATCGGAATTGGTTAGAAGCGAAAGATGGCGCGCGCCTCGGCCGACGGGGGCGGCTCGTCGATTCGACGTTCAGATCCAGCATCCGTCACGCTAACTATTCATATGTAAAATTTAATCACAGTTAATAAAAGCCGGTACAAACTAAACCTCGTTTGTCTTTCACGCGGCTAGTTGGGGTTCGGCGGCTTAGGACTTTTACGTCGGATGGTGATCCGATGACCGTTCTCATGGACCTGTGTATAAACACATATTTTGAGTAGGTGTTGTGTAACAGCACCTACTCAATGAAGTCGGTCTCAAACCACAGATGAGACAGCAAGCTTACTTCTATGTGACGTGTTTTGAAGAAATAAATAAAGCCGTCTCGATACCCTAAGACTTCTTTGACTCTCGAGACGACGGAGAAGAAACATTCCTCTTTTCAATTAGATGTTTATTAATTTCTTCAGTATTTTAATTAAAATGGTAAAAGTTTATCAATAATTTTTATTATTAAAGTAGATTTGTTTGCCATTTCTGGTAAATTTGATTATCAATTCATCATGTTTAAGAACTTAGGATGCGTGAAAAGAATCACAAGTATTTCTTCCAGATTCTATAATTCATATTTTACAATAACAGAAAAACAATGTACGCATTTTAGTTGCAAGCGCACCCGACATCGATCGAAGGACTTGAACCGCACGGCCCCGCCGGCGGCCACGGCGGAGGTCGGCATCACGACTCGGCGATTTTAGCCAGTTTAGAATTATGATGAATTCCTTTATTTAACATTCAGCGTAAATAAAAAAAGATTGCTGTTGATTACTACAGATGTAAATAATATTACATTGATAATTTTTACTGATTGAACTTTATTACGTTTTTAAAGTAATCGGGCCAAATGAGTACCACTATTAAGATGTGCCTAAGTCAAGTACCCGGGTGTTTTCTGGTGTATATCGATATGTCCCGAGAATACGAATTAATGCAGATTTTTAAATTTAATGGCTTCCATAGATTTTTTTTTATTTTTATGTAGTAATATATTTAGCTCTATTACAAAAGTAAACACTAAATTAATTACATATCTTCACCAGGAGGGCGATACGTTTGCACACAACACACCTCCCGCGCTCCTTTCGCCTCGAATGGTTCGCTTGACTTCGCCAGCTATTCATGTAATCTATTTATAATGAAACAAAGAGGTTATATATATAAAACAAATAATCAAGCAAGTTATACCACTAGAGACATAAATACAATCATTATTTTTATATTATACGATAATGAACGTCATCACAGGCCAGAAAGCGGCCTAAATCCAAAAGAGTCGCGACCCGGAACTGCGTGGACGACAGAAAGTCATTTAAAAATATTTTAAATGTATTTTAGCGAAATTGTGAGGCACCCACTCGGATCGTATGTCATAGAAATTAATCAAAGTGAAGAATATACTAGAAAAAACTTAAATACTATAAGGACTGCTTCAGTTATACAGATTTGGCTACAGAAGTTCTTCTAAACAGTGCCGTTTAAAACATAGTTCAACTTAGATTTCGTTTTGAGTCCAAAGGTTTACGTTAAATACGCTGATCGCGGTTGATCGTAGAAGCGCGGCGGGCGGCCTGTCGCGGGAACCGACGTCATTAGCGACGTAAATATAACGCCGTCTATCAAACGTCATTCTGGTTCAAAGGTCATGCTCGCCGGCCCGCGCGCCGACACGACTACCAAACTCACACCGAGAGTCCAGGGCGGTACTCGGACGTAACTTTTTCGGAAAATTCTTAACATTTTTAAATATAATTAATTTTACATTAACTTGGAATTCGATTGATTTACGATATAATATTTCGGTCATTAGTCGACATGGGTAAAATTATATGTCGGTGGTTGTTAATGGAACTTAATTTTAATTAAATTACGACACAGTTCCATTATATTGCAATCGTAATGTATATTTATTTGAATTCAAACTTAATATAAAATTAATTAGATTTCAAAATGTTGAATATTTGCCAAAATAGTTACAACTGAATACCGCGTTGAATTATCGGTGTGAATTTGAATATATCTGAAAATGGCCTTGCAAAAAGTGAAGTAGTAGTTACATAAATATCTACGATCTTTGTGTAACTACTATTTCACTTGAAATCTTTAAAAGACAACCCCATGAAGGTTTCGTGAAGTTTCAAATCATTTATAATTGTGGAATTGAACACTATGAAAATTAAATGGTCCTCTGGGTATTTTACTTTACGCGTTTGCATTGCTTCGAGATTGACATTAGTCGCACAAATGTCACGTGGTGCAACGTCTGACCACGGCCTACGCCGGCAATACCCGCCCGACGACGACGCCGAGCGGTGAGGGTCCTTGTGGGCGCTGCCGGCCCCGTGCTGAGCGCGGGCGCCGAGCTCACGCCCGTCCGCGCAAGCCGTTCATATACTAAAATATGCTTTCACCACTGTCGATAGACTCATTTCACGCGTATCGGGGTGATGTATCAAATAAAAGAAACTATACCACAACGATTACAACGCGCACTTATAGTAAAAAACCCCGCGCAAGAAATATTAAGTGCCCGAAATAAACTTCAAGTCTTCGTAGGGCAAGGGGCCTGTGGTGATTCACAGTAATAATTTTATTGGCTTTTATGATTTCAACCTCGTCCCCCCTCTTCGGTCGGGGACCTGTAACGTGTTAGCCGTGTGCAGTATTTAATACTAATATGTAATTAACGTCTTTCACTTAAGTTTAAACTAAGAATCATAAACTTCCTGCGGATAGATAAATGTATAATCATCGAGCGGGTCAGCAGAAGTTATCACAGGGCCTAATAATTTCGAATTGGATGCATTCTAAGTTATGACCATATTATATGCGGTCACACTCTACACCACTGGTTTGGCGTAAGACGTGTACAACGACACACGTCATCACAACGCGTCCCCATGACAATCGTAATTGTAATGCCCGCACGCAACGCTAACTGTAGTACCAAATTTACTACAATTTCTGAAAGTATAATATCACTATTTATAAAAGGCATACGAATTTACATCAACGAGAGACAAAGGAGTTTGCGTTATTGATATCCGACTGCCCGCACTCTTATTGGAGAATTGAACATTCAAAGTCAGATCGCCAAATACCCAATGAACTGTAATACCGGTGATAGTACTGTAATAGCATTAGGACGGCCTATTGCTTTTTACATTGGTACGAAAAATAAAGCGACACTTAAGCAGTCATTTTGAACTTGTATCATAGGTACTAAATAATAAAAAAATAATCAAAGTTTTCAATACGCTCGATAACCACTCACACAAAAGACATCAACGCGTTCCGATTGACTACGATACGATTGGAAATATATTTCTTCCACATCCATCCGCATTTAAAACGCACACGAGAGTATATTTACGCGCGTGATACATACGTTTGTAATAAGTATCCATATAATTGCATATTGTGCAATTATGTACCATGAGTAGACGTTATCGATTGTAATCTCAGTTCAAGAGAGGTTTTTTGATTCATTATCTTTTTAAGGCGCATGTTAAGTTGGTGGGCATTTCACTTTTGAATTTTGAGTCGTATTTCCTATTAATTTCTAGCAGCAATTTTGTATGCGTGACTTAACTGTTATATAATATAACTTGTTCCCGCGACTTTGCCTGGATTTATAGCAGGTAGTATTGTAGAAAGTAGCAGAGGATGCGGTAGCGTTTGTACAAATTATATTTTTATTTTTCATAAGAGCACTATTATCTTAATTAATTTATGTATGTAGTACTTCATATAATAAAGAAATGCTTTTATATAGTAATAACGATAGTTATTTACATTTTTTTTATTTAATGATCTGAATTAAAACACCAAAAAAACTGGTATACGATTTATAATATTATGGAAACTATATTGAAAGGAACCGAAAATATAATAAAACTAGCATTTTAAAGAGTGTTTTTGTTTCAAATACGTACGTTGATCTTAAAGAATTAAAATACAGTTGTAGCAACAACATAAGTTTGTTGTAAAAAAACAACATGTTTTGTTCTAAGAACAGCTTGCGCAGTCGTGGGCGATGCGTTGACGATGCGGAGGCTGATAAGCGATAAATTTCTTTCATTGGCGATTAGATAATACCATGTTTAGTGACGCTCATCAGGAACGGTGCGACAGCCGCTCAGCGGGAGGGACGAGGGGGGAGATCGGCTCTGAGGAAACTCACCTCGGGCGGCGACGCAGGCGCGGGCGCAGAAAATTTCAGGTTCGCGAGTGAGCCATGCGATCGGCTGCGATGTTCCTGTCGAATGCTGTAGGAGAAGGCACGTTCGTTTAGATGGCCCTTCTTGCGGTAGATGCCTCCACCTTCATCCGCCGCTCCCGCATCCAAGCCCGACATGCTTTGCGCCGGCTTCAGCGTACCTCCGCCGACACCCACCGACCGTCGGGGGTCCACCGTCGCGTAGTGCAGCCGCGCACGGCCCGCGACGCCCGGGTGCGGCGGCCGTACGGCGCGAGCCGCGTGCGGGCCGCGCGCGTGCGGCAGCGTAGCGGCCGGATGCGGCATCAGCAGCAGCGGCGGGGGCGGAGCACCACCCGGCCAGCCACGCGCCGCCCCTCCTGTGCGCATGCCGGCCGCAGGCATGGTCGCGTACACGTCGTCGGCGGAGGCGGATGACTTCTTCTTGGTCTTCTTATTGAGGGTTTTTCGCGTGTTTGTGCGCGACTCTTCGGGCGGCGGTGGCGGCGGCGGCACGGAGGCGGGCCGGGCTATCTGCCGCGGGCGGGGCGCGCGCGCCGCCGGCTCGGGCTGCTCGCGCTGGTCCACTTCGCCGAGCCAAACTTTATGGTTTTCGTCGCCGTCGTAAAGGTCGATGTCGGCGGCGTCGTCGTCGGGGTCTTGCGCTTGAGCGTCGGCGGGCGTACGCTCCGCGTCGAGTCGGCGAGCGTACGAGCTGTCGGCATAGGCATGGAAGCAGCATCGCACGAGTGCATTCGCGGCCGCTTCTCTTCGGCACACGAAGGCGTGACACTCCAGCACTTTGATGCCGCGCGTGCGCCGTAACACTGCAGCGAACAGCGGAGGCCGGCGCGGAGAAGGTGCGCGTGCGAATGGCGAGTCCAACGGGAGGAAGCGTGGCGCACCCTCCACGGTGACGCGGCGCACGGCCGCGCAATAGTGCAGGCTCGAGATGGGGAAGAAGCGCGCAACGCGCTCGCCACTTTCGTCCACATTCTCGAGTAGGATGCCGTTGGACCAGACGGACAGCCACGAGTCGATGCCCTGGGTGGCGGCGCCCTTGTCGGGGTAGAGCTCGCGCAGAGGCTCTTGCACGCCTTGTAGCCCGTCCTTGCTCTGCTGCGGCACCGCGCTGCCGAGGTACAGCACGCGGCACCGACAGATCGGTGTCGAATCCATGTCGGGAGGTACGGTCACGACATCGCCGGTATCCAAAACACTACACAGGGTACACACGACACTCGCGACCGGTGACGCGGCACGGGCTGACGCGGACGGCGGACGACGCGTGCGAGAGTCGCGAGGCCGCCGTGGCGATTGAGTGAACGGGCGCCACCTCAAGATGGCGGCGGCGGGCGCGGGGCCGGAGCCGGCCGCATACCTGCGCGGGCGCACCTGTGACCGCCGCCGCCGCGCGCCCGCGCACGGAAGAGCGGCGTTACAGGGGGTAACGAGCGTCCGCCGCCCGTGCACCCCCGTCGTCCATGTGAATTCGGCGTGCCCTCCGGCCCGCGTCCCGCGCCCGCACACTCGTCCCACTGATTCACTAACATCGTTCCACTCAACCATCCATAGAATGTAGCAACAACGAAATGGGCATCATCTTTTGTACCACTGGATGCCATCACAGCGGAAGCCACATTTCGTTGTCATATACTACCAAGTCTTCTCAAGCAAGAAATCAAATCAACTATAATAAATTAGTTGATATACCAATATGGTAATATGTATCAATATTGTAAACAATTGATATAATATAATAACAATATATCGAAGGTTCTCCATAAATTTACAAAATTTCAGAAAATGGTTTAGCACAGATGCGACTTAGATCTGAGAACATTTCAAATCTTTTGTTAAAGATCGATTTAAAAAAACAAATTCAGAAATGCTATTAATAAGGAAACATTACATCCTTTATTTACGTTAGAAGATTTTATAAGCCTACAGACAGGTAACACTATTTCTAATCAATTCAAAGGAGAGATAATGAATATGATTTTAACCACATACTATATACATATACATATATTTAAACATGTAAGTCTGTTTCTTTATGGTATTCCATATTAGAGCGGAAATTTGTTTCCTATTTCAAGGATCCTGCCATATTGATTTTATAACTGACTTATTTTAATTACGTACATAAAATTATACCGTGATAAATTATACAATTTACACATATTTAATATTATAGTTTCATTCATAATATTCAGTTATGTATTGTATTGCAATACATTTAGTGACATATCTTAAATTGGCGGTGGCGATCGAAACTAGGGTATGTATTCTAATCAGAACGTTCAATTAAATTTGTTTATTCTTCCTTTTCTTTACAAAAGAAAGTATCTCTTAAGTGCAATTATCCTAAGAAAAGTTCCTATATTAAAATGTTAATTATTCCATTTTCAATTACTAGTACGAGATACTAAAATTAATCTATTAGTTGTATAAATTATAAGCTTTAAAAGAAATTCTATTGTTGAGACCTACATTAAAAAAATAATATAAGAATTAATTACCCGATTTTATGTCGGGTTATTTAAAATCGGGTTATATCGAAATGTTATAAAAAAAAAAACCATGTACAATGGTTTTTTTCGTAACCTTTCTAATGAACACATGATCATGCGAGTCACCAGAAAGTAAGTAAACACCGCCGCCCATGGATACTTGTAACTCTAAAACAGTCACCAGTATAACGCCAAAATTATATACATAAATCAAAAGATCTTAAATAAAAAAATCTCATTTTGACACTGGTATTAAGTACTGTTCGCCGATTTTTAAGGACCTTTCCTCGCAAAGGAAAAAGAAATCATAAGATAATTTTGTCGTCCGTCTGTCTGTCGAGACCATTGAAATATATAACTCAATGGTCGAGATCTTTTTTTCATAGAAATGCGTTATAAGTTAAAATTGAACCATCAAATGAGGAACGGAGACAATTAAAAAAAAAAGCTTTTAATTTTTAATTTACAAATAATAAGCCTCTTGTGATGTATGGATGAAACGAAGATAATTGGGGCGCACTCTAAGTTTCTGCAACTGGCTACTTACATAAACAATGTTTAAAAAGTAATTACTACATTTGGAAATCGAACTCTTTGGCTGTAGAATACAGTTTATTTTCGTCCGTCATTTGTTTTTATATTGTAGCGTCATTTTAAAAATTGCGTGTCTTCATTACTATTGATTTAAGTCGTGAAAATTTTCGTAGCATGATTTTCTACGATTTTAAGTGTAATTTTGTAATGTGTAAGCTTAGCAGAATCTCGCTTATCTTCGAACTGCTTTTGGCGATGAAGCATCATGTGGGACGACTATTGGTAACTGGATAACTGGTTGACAGAATTCAAGCGCGGCCGTGTCAATTTCCGTGATGAATTTCGTGATGGTCGCCCGTCCAGCGCCGTGAACAAAAAACGTCTATGCTCTACGCCGTACGATCGAAACAATGAAGTATGTGATCTACTTTGAGATTCGAACATCCTTAGCCATAGGCACGAATTAAATACAATCAATCCTACACAAACATTTAGATATGAAAAATGTGAGCTGTGCTCACAGTGGATCCCGCAACTTCACTGAGGTTCAAAAAACGGACCGCGTCACTTGGCGCAATACCACGCTCACCAGATTCAAGAAAGGGGTGCCAAATTTGGTGTAAGACGCAGTAGTAGGTGCAGAACTTACGAGCAATCCTGCGGAGTCTCGACCTGACGCCTTGTAATTTTTTTTTGTTTGCAATAATGAAAAACCAATTTGGCAGTTAACATTAACTTATCGGTCCATCGCAGTTAACGTGAGTAAAAATCTTATGAGTGTGTTATTTCTATTCTGACCCTCACAAGCGTCACTAAAAACATGTAGTTCTTTGATAGATGATCCGGTCCTCGATTAGCTTCACCCTCATGGTGAGTGTAGAAATCAGTTGAGTTAGTATTCAAATCGTGGACACAAAAAACATAAAGCTATAGTTTTCTTAAATATAACAAAGACTGAAATTTTCTGCAGCGGCAAATTTTGCATACAAATCAAATACGATAGCACTTACATCTTCTCTTTCCTGACACAATCATATCACTTCTTTTCGTTCATTATATTTTTTTCTGCCCGTTTAAGGTGTACTAGTTCTTCCGCAACTGCAACTCTCTTCGTATTATCATTCAGTGTTGGACTTTTTATTTTCGCATAAGTTCCTCACATTTTAAGCAAATATCGACCCGTGGCCGGCCAAATCTTGATTTATTCGGCCACAATATTTTCATCACAATCTGCAATCATAATTTTGATGAAAATATTTCTAATAATAATTAATATTTTATGTAACAATATTGAGGGCATTTTCCCAAAAACAGAAATTGCATTATTTTGACGTTAAGATTAGCATTTATTTACATTACTTGTTTGCTGTTGTAAGAGAATATTTTAAGCAGCTGTAGCATATGACAGCGGGTGTAATATTCATCAGATGCAATATGCAGAAGAATTGTTATATGCAAATCAGTATTTATATTAGTCACATGTAGGGAGTAAATGTAATTTAAGATTTATCGCAATAGAAAGCGGGAAATCTGTTGAAATTTTACGTACGTAAATTCCTACTACATCAAGCAGCAGTAGCATGTGACACCGGGTGTAATAATCATCAGATGCAATATGCAGAAGAATTGTTATATGCAAATCAGTATTTATATTAGTCACATGTAGGGAGTAAATGTAATTTAAGATTTATCGCAATAGAAAGCGGGAAATCTGTTGAAATTTTACGTACGTAAATTCCTACTACATCAAGCAGCAGTAGCATGTGACACCGGGTGTAATAATCATCAGATGCAATATGCAGAAGAATTGTTATATGCAAATCAGTATTTATATTATTCACATGTAGGGAGTAAATGTAATATAAGATTTATCGCAATAGAATGCGGCAAATCTGTTGAAATTTTTCGTACGTAAGTAAACTCCTGCTACATCAAGCAGCACTAGCATGTGACACCGGGTGTAATAATCATCAGATGCAATATGCAGAAGAATTGTTATATAAAAATCAGTATTTATATTATTCACATGTAGGGAGTAAATGTAATATAAGATTTATCGCAATAGAATGCGGCAAATCTGTTGAAATTTTCGTACGTAAGTAAACTCCTGCTACATCAAGCAGCAGTAGCATGTGACACCGGGTGTAATAATCATCAGATGCAATATGCAGAAGAATTGTTATATAAAATCAGTATTTATATTATTCACATGTAGGGAGTAATGTAATATAAGATTTATCGCAATAGAATGCGGCAAATCTGTTGAAATTTTCGTACGTAAGTAAACTCCTGCTACATCAAGCAGCAGTAGCATGTGACACCGGGTGTAATAATCATCAGATGCAATATGCAGAAGAATTGTTATATAAAAATCAGTATTTATATTATTCACATGTAGGAGTAAATGTAATATAAGATTTATCGCAATAGAATGCGGCAAATCTGTTGAAATTTTTCGTACGTAAGTAAACCTGCTACATCAAGCAGCAGTAGCATGTGACACCGGGTGTAATAATCATCAGACGCAATATGCAGAAGAATTGTTATATAAAAATCAGTATTTATATTATTCACATGTAGGAAGTAAATGTAATATAAGATTTATCGCAATAGAATGCGGCAAATCTGTTGAAATTTTCGTAAGTAAGTAAACTCCTGCTACATCAAGCAGCAGTAGCATGTGACACCGGGTGTAATAATCATCAGATGCAATATGCAGAAGAATTGTTATATAAAATCAGTATTTATATTATTCACATGTAGGGAGTAAATGTAATATAAGATTTATCGCAATAGAATGCGGCAAATCTGTTGAAATTTTCGTACGTAACTAAACTCCTGCTACATCAAGCAGCAGTAGCATGTGACACCGGGTGTAATAATCATCAGATGCAATATGCAGAAGAATTGTTATATAAAATCAGTATTTATATTATTCACATGTAGGGAGTAAATGTAATATAAGATTTATCGCAATAGAATGCGGCAAATCTGTTGAAATTTTTCGTACGTGTAAACTCCTGCTACATCAAGCAGCAGTAGCATGTGACACCGGGTGTAATAATCATCAGATGCAATATGCAGAAGAATTGTTATATGCAAATCAGTATTTATATTAGTCACATGTAGGGAGTAAATGTAATTTAAGATTTATCGCAATAGAAAGCGGAAATCTGTTGAAATTTTACGTACGTAAATTCCTACTACATCAAGCAGCAGTAGCATGTGACACCGGGTGTAATAATCATCAGATGCAATATGCAGAAGAATTGTTATATGCAAATCAGTATTTATATTATTCACATGTAGAGGTAAATGTAATATAAGATTTATCGCAATAGAATGCAGCAAATCTGTTGAAATTTTCGTACGTAAGTAAACTCCTGCTACATCAAGCAGCACTAGCATGTGACACCGGGTGTAATAATCATCAGATGCAATATGCAGAAGAATTGTTATATAAAAATCAGTATTTATATTATTCACATGTAGGAGTAAATGTAATATAAGATTTATCGCAATAGAATGCGGCAAATCTGTTGAAATTTTCGTACGTAGTAAACTCCTGCTACATCAAGCAGCAGTAGCATGTGACACCGGGTGTAATAATCATCAGATGCAATATGCAGAAGAATTGTTATATAAAATCAGTATTTATATTATTCACATGTAGGAGTAATGTAATATAAGATTTATCGCAATAGAATGCGGCAAATCTGTTGAAATTTTCGTACGTAAGTAAACTCCTGCTACATCAAGCAGCAGTAGCATGTGACACCGGGTGTAATAATCATCAGATGCAATATGCAGAAGAATTGTTATATAAAATCAGTATTTATATTATTCATGTAGGGAGTAAATGTAATATAAGATTTATCGCAATAGAATGCGGCAAATCTGTTGAAATTTTTCGTACGTAAGTAAACTCCTGCTACATCAAGCAGCAGTAGCATGTGACACCGGGTGTAATAATCATCAGACGCAATATGCAGAAGAATTGTTATATAAAAATCAGTATTTATATTATTCACATGTAGGGAGTAAATGTAATATAAGATTTATCGCAATAGAATGCGGCAAATCTGTTGAAATTTTTCGTAAGTAAGTAAACTCCTGCTACATCAAGCAGCAGTAGCATGTGACACCGGGTGTAATAATCATCAGATGCAATATGCAGAAGAATTGTTATATAAAATCAGTATTTATATTATTCATGTAGGGGTAAATGTAATATAAGATTTATCGCAATAGAATGCGGCAAATCTGTTGAAATTTTTCGTACGTAACTAAACTCCTGCTACATCAAGCAGCAGTAGCATGTGACACCGGGTGTAATAATCATCAGATGCAATATGCAGAAGAATTGTTATATAAAATCAGTATTTATATTATTCACATGTAGGGAGTAAATGTAATATAAGATTTATCGCAATAGAATGCGGCAAATCTGTTGAAATTTTTCGTAAGTAAGTAAACTCCTGCTACATCAAGCAGCAGTAGCATGTGACACCGGGTGTAATAATCATCAGATGCAATATGCAGAAGAATTGTTATATAAAAATCAGTATTTATATTATTCACATGTAGGGAGTAAATGTAATATAAGATTTATCGCAATAGAATGCGGCAAATCTGTTGAAATTTTTCGTAAGTAAGTAAACTCCTGCTACATCAAGCAGCAGTAGCATGTGACACCGGGTGTAATAATCATCAGATGCAATATGCAGAAGAATTGTTATATGCAAATCAGTATTTATATTATTCACATGTAGGGAGTAAATGTAATATAAGATTTATCGCAATAGAATGCGGCAAATCTGTTGAAATTTTTCGTAAGTAAGTAAACTCCTGCTACATCAAGCAGCAGTAGCATGTGACACCGGGTGCAGTATTCATCAAGTGCAATATGCAGAAGAATTGTTATATAAAAATCAGTAGGTATTTATATTAATCACACGTAGGGAGTAAATGTAATGTTATATATATATTATAAATTTCATATCAATATGTGAGTTGTAATTAGTTGTACACGGTTGTCAATAAATCAAAACCTTTAGGATGATTCTCATTGAACCGGAATCATAAATTTGGCAAGAAATAAGAAAGTAGGCAAAAATCGTCAGCACTCTTGATGGATGAAATATCTAAATATATAATTAAGTTTGGGCGAACGTAACTCGCGGGTGCCAGTCATATTGGTGCTCGTCTGGTTCTTTTTAATAATAAAGTTTAAGGAGTTAGAATAACAAAATTAGCTTAATTGTTCAATAAACTAGATCATTATCTTTTAAAATAGAGATGAAAAGTAACATATTTTAAAAATTAATGATCTAGTTCATTAGAATTTAATCCTCAATAAAAGAATTTCAAGTTTGGCATTATCAAACTTTGTAACTACCATTCGAATCTCTGATAGAGTTAGGTACCTTTTTGTAAAAAGTGAATTAAGGTTACTAACAAAAAAAAAAATAATTACGGGATTATTAAATACTGAAAAACAAGAAAAATTAAAGGCGAACCCAACGTTTGCCCGCCATTTCTATATTATCTCTCTCGTAACAAGTGAGGCTCCTTTTGTCTTTTCTTTTGACCCTTAGTTGCATAAGATTTAAGAGATAAAGGGCAAACGAGCTTGTAAGCCACCGCGGAATAGGTGATCGCCGCCGCCGTACCCCTGGGAAAATACTAGTGCGTTGCCGGTGTTAAAGAAGGACTAGTCTCTTATTTTCTTATTTTTTTATGAATGTCACCTCATACACATATGCTAAACTAGTGAAAAGCGAATAAAAAGAAAAGTAAGAAGAAAGACGTAAATAATGAAGCCGAGTTAGAGTAAAAATCATATATTTTCTATCTTATCGATACATCTTATAGACAAAATAAAAAGACTATAAATTAATCGACAAACTCATAATCCGCATTTGCTTTGTAGAGTAATAGAGAAGTCCAGTACTAGACTGAGTATATAGGTCATCGACACGACACTAGAATTTTATGGTCGAAGATGTCCATATACAGCTTACATCGTACAGTTTAATAAGTTTTATAGCATTGGTTATCAATCACTTGCTTACTGACATTTGATGTTAACTAGCAACTATCCCGTAGATTTAGCTTTTCATTCTAAGAGCATTTACAACAACAGAAAGTCCCTTGTCTAAGATCTGATTTTTGCACGCCTCATAAGCGAAGCGTTGAGGTAGTGCTCTGCTCTCGCCTTACAAAAATAGTCATTTTTTGAACTAAAAGTGTCTATTTATTTTTTATCGCACTTATATAATAATATTTGCACATGAATATTAAGGAAAAACACTAGTTTAAACACTTATAACATAATTAAAAGACATTTTGCTTTTTAAATTAATGAAAAAGATGTTTAACAAAATTATTCCGTGGACGTCCGTGTGTCTGTATATATCCATACTCGCGTGGTCACGAAACACCCGAAAAACTTAACTGATCTAGTCCAGATTAGATTTTTTTTCCAAACGCTTTAGTATTGTCCAAAACTAAGTCCTATCGAAGATCACGGTCTAATTCAACATAGTTTAATCGTAATTAGTATTTATATTGTATATAATACAGTAAACTTACGTCCGCTCAAACGCTTGCGTGGTATTTTTGTATGCCTCATAAGTGGAGCGCTGAGGTAGTGCTCTACTCTCGCCTTTTAAAAATCGAGCTATTTTCTGAACTTAAATTTTTTTCATGTTACTCATAATGTACTTATAGACTTATATAAATGCACAAATGACAATAAAAAACATTCATACTAATATATATGTTTGTCAAAATTGAACGACCGCTATGAGGCGTGCACTTTTGGATTTTCCAAAATTTTTAGGGTTTCTATCGATAGGAAAAATTCAATATAATGACTTCAACGTACCTACTTGATAAGGTGACAGAGGGAGAGCCGAGCAACGCTCTCGCTGCATCCCTATTCACCCTCGGAGGCCGGGCCTTCAGCGAGATGACGTCCGATAGCGAGGGTGTCGTTTCTCCAGCATCGCGACCGAAACTGAGACTAAGTATAACGACGGTGTTCATTCGAGACAGACTACAACAGATGCGCGTCAGTCTATACAATAAACGACTTTTGAAGATATAATTTGGAATTCTCTAAACATCGATAGCTGATCAGAGACGAACATCATTTTCGAACAAGGGACATCGTTTTATCGGGCATTGCCGATGTGTAGAAGCTACGTACCATTAATTATTACTAATTAAGTGAATAGCGAGCGTAATACGCTGTACCAAAATATATATCTTGTCAACGAGATAAAATAATTGCAATCATTTACATTTCACAACTTTTCATATTTTAAGTGTGTTGGTCATGTGACAATGCACAGAATATTGGCTATTCATTGAAATCGACGCATGCGTGAACAATGAATCATTAACCAGATGTCGTTCGCACGTGTCGTGTTTAGTACCTAACGACGTAATAGCCAAATCAGTATTTTGAATTCTACTGCGTTCGATATAATTGTGTTTATACCAATTTATATACGTATATATATGAGTATTGGCGTAACAGAAAAGGTCGAGTCAATGGCCGGGACGTCACGATTCGTCGACGTGGCCGGCTCGCGACAAAGACTTAAGCAGGCACCTCATATTGATGTCGCCGTGGCCGCAGCCTTTCTCGGCGGCCAGTCGTTAACGAACATCTTTAAATCATTGCGTATAATTTATTATCCCAATATGTAATTTCGATATACAAAAACATATAAGGTAATTATAGAAAACTGCAATAAAATAAAAGCGCTAGTTAGAGTTGGTCAAATCGCTTATGGTCGGGTAGAACGGTTTACATTCTGATTACAAAGCAATGCGCTGATGTAGCATTAATTCTTGCAAATAAGTATAAAAAAAGTTTATATATTGCACTGGTTCTCCGCACAAATAGCTAGCACATCTTGTACTTGTAGGTTAACCTTTTGTAGAAACTATTGTTAGGTTTTGAAGTATATAAAGAATTGATGATTTTCATGAGCCTAAAGGTTTAAATGAAATACCCAACGTCAAAATTTAAATTATAAATACTAATCACATTAAATAAATTGATTGAACAATTTCAGCTTTTAACTATTTTAAATTCATTAAAATTTTATTTGTAGTTTTTTAATTTAATTTAATTAGTTATAGCTTTGTATCATTTGTAAACTAACCATTATCAAAACTTCATTATTATTTTATTTTAATATAAAGTTAGTATATATAATGGATATTTCTCATGTCATAGAAATTAACATTTCAAATTTTACATTTGTATAGGATCTGGAATAAATCTAAAAACACTGATAGTACTACCGGGCCATCTGACTGTATCATGCGCGATTCGAAGATTTAACGATGGGTGTTGTACAATATGATTAAAATTAGTTTACTCGACAATCAGATAGACAATCAGATACACTTTTCTAATACACCTAGGAATATTCATATAAAATGAAATTAAAATCCAGACTCATCATGTAAATCAATATATTTACAAAGGTAATAAACATGCGCCATTGGGCTATCAGTACTTCGGTGTCTTGAAATTGGGTTCGTCGGCGTGGCTTGGCGCCTTT
Source organism: Eumeta japonica (assembly GCA_005406025.1). Classification (NCBI taxonomy): domain Eukaryota; kingdom Metazoa; phylum Arthropoda; class Insecta; order Lepidoptera; family Psychidae; genus Eumeta; species Eumeta japonica. The sequence goes on along the minus strand of BGZK01000958.1, from coordinate 130,998 downwards.
CTCTTCTGAATTATATTCTGAATCTGAAATCCAAACACAGCTTTGTGTATTCCTTAACCTCTCACATAAAAACAAGTGAGTGTTACTTTTGGTTTCATATTCAAACTAATTTCACAATGAAAAAAAAATGACCAGAAATGTTTGAAATTCAGGGCCACCTTATTCAAGGTCATGTTTCAATGATAAATTGGAAATGTTTTTATGTCAATAATAACAATTTTCAACATTCTTTGTTAGATATGACCCTTCTCTGAATAAATGCACAAATCAACAATTGACACTCTTTCCAAGACATCACATTCAATACAAAAAGTAAAGGTGGATTCTGATATGTAGCAATAGAAATATATCAAAAAGTACAGGCTACTTACACATACAATAATTTTTTTCCAAATTTAATCTACATAAAGTTTACAACTTTTCTATATGGCAGTATATAAAAAACAAAGATTTTTATAGATTCTACATTTTAATTCATCCCTTCTTCAACAAACTTGCTCGGTTTTAAAATACTACTAACAGACGCGCCTTGAACTACCATGCATGACATATGCCTATGCAATATTTTGGACGATTATGTGGCCTGAGGATGTGGGTGTGCCTGTCAGACTTTTCCTGGGGATATGCTGTACTAGCACAATATGCATGTAGAAATTGTATCTAATTAATTAGCAGTAAAGATAAACAATATTTAACACTTGCTTAAAGTGTATGGAATTTCTCAATCCTCTCAAATCATTATTCAATTCATTGGAAAGGAATTCATAGTGGACAAGCAGATTTAGAAGTCAGCAGTGAGTTGCACGCTACATGTTACGAGGGCTGCTATTTATGTATCTGGAATTGGCCACATACAGAGCAATATTTAAAAAGTAATTACAACATTTAAAAATGAAACTCCATGGCTGTAAAATACAGCTTGTTTCATGTAACCGTCAATTGATTTACCATCGGCGTGGCGTCATTTTGAAAATTGCGTGCCTTTATCATCATGGACTTGACTCGTAAAAATTTTAGTGCTATGATTTATTATGATTTTCGACGTGGGCTAACTCAGTGCATTGATCAATTCTAAAACACAATCAAAAACCACTGTGTATCACTGGCTTAGTGAGTTTAATCTTGTGTGGTCCATGCTTACGGACAAATTTAAAGAAGGTCGCCCAAAATCGATTGTTGTACCACAAAATATCGATGCTGTGCGGGAACTAATAAATAAAAATAGTATGTTACATATCTCGAGATAAAGGACTCCCTGGCCATAAGTATGATGAGCATACATAAGATATTACACGTAAATTTGGCTGTATAAAAGATATGTTCGTACTGGATTCCGCACAACTTGAGTATTGATTAAAAACAGGCTTGTGTCGATTAGTGCAAAAAAAAATGATAAAAAAACACAATCACGGTGCATCAAAAGCTGTTTATAATATCTACACAGGTGATGAATCTTGGATCTATGCGTATGACCCCGAAACTAAACAACAGTCAATGGTATGGGTGTTCCACTTTGCACTTTAAAGCAAATGGTTGCCTGTGTTTTTTGGTATAAATGGACATGTGGTTACAGTGCCACTAGAGAATCGTAAAACGGTTAATTCGGAGTGGTGCACGACCACTTGTTTGCCGGAAGTCTTTGAAGAAATAAGGAAGAATAACCGACCACGCAGAATTATTCTTCATCATGACAATACTAGATGTCAAACGTCGGGCAAAATAATTCGGTTTTTGGAAGGTCAAAAGATCGAATTGACGGGTCGTCCGCCCTACGGCCCTTGGCATCCAACAATTTCTATTTATTCTCAAACGTGAAGAATAAATTACGTGGTCAACGTTTTTCGAGCCACGAAAAGGCCGTTGATGCGTTCTAGATGCACGTTTTGGAGATACTTCAATCAGAATGCAAAAAAATGCTACAAAAATTGGTTTTACCCTATGCAAAAGTGCATCAATCACCACGGCGAATATTTCGAAAAGCAATAAAACCATATTAACTGATAGACGTTTGTTTCTTTTTGATGTTGGACACTCAAACAGCAGCCCGCGGACTGCGTGTTGCAAGCAAACATCTAATCATAAATTTCCTCAAATACCCTAATAGAATATGGACTACAAATAACTATTTGTAGAGTACCTGCTGCCACTCGCGGTCGAGCTCGGCCTTCTCGCTTTTGTCGCGCGTTTTGCGCGTGCGCCGACCGTCGCTGGTCTTGACGCCGTACTGGAACGCGGCCTTGGGCAACGCTTCCTTGCTGCTCATGTACGCCGAATATTCTTCCTGGGTGTCGAAATCCCACCGACCTGCGGACGCACGTCATGTACACATCGAAACGAAGCAAACGTAAAGGAACTCAAAAGTAAAATGACTGGTTTTCCGACCGCCGCATCGCCCACGTGAACATAGAATGGGTTCCCTTATCTTTAGTATTGAACAATCTTGCTGTCGATCTAAATCTCATTTCCGTTTTTAATTGTTCAGTGCGGCGCTCGGTCTGCTCCCTGTCCTGCTTTTAATTTCGGTCCTGCTACCGCTCACCGTTACGACTTGTACGCAGTTGAGACAAATGCTATCACAACTTTGACCCCGATACTATCTGTTGATTCTGTTCACCATCCACTTTAAATTTTGATTTTGCTACCAATCAAGATTACGATGTATATGATATCGGGACAAATTTAGCATAACGTGGCGAATTGTAGTAAAATAAATAGTGCAAAAAATGTTCTCTGTCTTCAAATATCTACATGAACCATTTGTTTTTTTTTTAATTTATTGGATCAGCAATAAAACACAATGCAACATGTTATAACCAAGCCCAAATATAAAATTATTGGTAACTCAAAGAACTATGTACTTCAGAGGCTTTTATGGTCACATGGTCTGAAAATACATAAAACAAGGTTTTCAGTTGGCAATACAGCGTACCTGTGAAGATTAATACAAAAATTAAATATTACAATTTGCTCTGGAAAAGTTGTTCTATAACTTGACAAAGCCATTTCTCTTAAATCTGCCTTAGATTTTTTTAAATATTTGAAGTTCACCAATATGCCTAAAAGGACATTTCCCATTTGCCAAACTTAGTGTGCTTAAAACTCTCATTTGAAATAATTAACTGCTAACTTTTAAGGTTAAAAACTAAACACGTCAAAATATATTGTTTTTACTTCACAATTGTTAGTTAACTAAATTATGTCATACAGATACTGACATTTGACATTAAATTAATGTCACGAATGTTTTGACATGTTTAATTTTCAACATTAACAGTTAGCAGTTAACTATTGCAAATCAGAGTTTGAAGCACACCACTGAGAATGTTTCATTATATTATATTTTTCACTAAACTAATAATAATGACATGCACTATAAAACGAAATCGAATTATAACACATAAATTCCACACGAGTGACAGACAAACCGACCGTTATGAGTTATAGTAAACACGCGGCGCGTGGCGACGGATTTTCTCTTTTCATGATTTCAGTTAATTGAAAATAAAAATCAGTGCATTCATTATTACGATTCATCACAAAAAGTCGTACTTCTCAGTGTTTTTTTACTGCAAATGTGTACCTAAATATCTTGGTTGAATAAAAGTTATTTGTTTCTATAACGTGTTTCAATAGACTAGGTGCAGTTCCTCCAACTTTTGCAGATAAATTTAAGTTTATAAAAGTTAGTTAAAATGAAATTCGTAGCGTGGTTCGATGAAATCCTTATATACTTTTTTGTGTTATGTCATAAACATCAGTTAGTTCAATTTGTTTATTAAAGATACTGACCTAGAAGCTTAGTTCAGTCGCACGGACTAAGCTCCTCGTTTTTATTCCGATTATAGGATTGAGATGAGTTTATTTTTTGTTTTCTTAAATATCTGATACTCTGATGTCATTTCTTATCATATCATAAACATTTCTCTCAATAAAAAATAAGTATCTGAGAAATCGAGTTGGCTCGGGGGCTTTTGAACCCTAAAATATACCATATATTCATAAATTAATTTCCAGTTATTGTCATACCAAATTTTATTGAAATTGGTTAAATTACAAGTATTTTCAGTAACCTCATAGAACCCTAAAAATATATCATATAATTTGACATTAGTTTTCAACTATCTCCATAGTAAATTTTATTGGAATGAGTAAACTAAGAGTTTTTAGTTATTACCATGGAATTAAAAAAAAATGATTCATATGTTCTTCCATTGGCTTCTAACTATCTCCATACTAGATTTTCTTAAAACTGGTACAACAACAGTTTAGTTATTATTCACGGAACCATAAAAAAATACCACATATCCTTCCTTAGGCTTTTAATTGCGCCCATACTAAATTTTAGGAAAATCTAAAAACTAATAGATCAAACTATAAAGGTTCTTATTTATTCTCATGAAGTCTTAATATAGCATGTATCTTCCATTGGTTTTTGGCTGCCTTTACACTTTTATATTGAATTTTAAATTAATTTCATATATTGAAATCAGTTAATATATAAAGGTGATGATGAAATGATTTTAAGGGAACCCTAAAACGTAATGATAATTTTTATTGTAAATAGCTTTCTCCCATGGTTCAGTCCATGAAGACATAAAAAAATTTGGTAAAACCAAATGTGCATGTCTTAAGCGCTTGTGCCATACATATATTATTTAAATTAGAGGTTTATGATAACATATGAACTTTTCACAAAAAAAATCCTCTTTTTTTTATTTTCGAATAGTTTTATAGTAAATTTCAATCGAAAAAAGGATAGGTATTTTTTTCATATTTATTAGACATCATAATGCAAAATTATGTGTAGTTTAATGCATGATCTTTTTCACTTTTAACGAATTTACTACTGCCATCTGTAGGCAATTACAAAAATAAACAACTTCACGCTCAATTTATTTTTGTAATTGCCAATAAATGGCGGTGATAATATAAAACATTCATCTCAACCTCTGAGATATTTAAGCGAAATGGCGGATCAAAACATGAATAACTGCGAGTTAAAAATTAAATTACAGCTAATCGGGACAATATCAAGCTGTGCATTTCAATACAGTTCTTCCCAATTAATTAGTGATGAGATTGAAAAAGAAATTAAGTTTTAAAGATAAATAGTTTTTTAGTTATCGTGATTACACGGGATTTTCAGATGACAGTAGAAGCATACCTACGCTCGCGCTTAAAGCGTGCAATAAATTCTTACGTCACTTATACCTATTGTTGGCATGTGCCCATCATGATACCAATCCCACTTTTCATCCTCGACTACATCAGTTCTAGTTCTGATCCCAATCCTGATCCTTATTCCATCTTTCACTTTCATCACCTTGATTCAATTCTGATAATTGTTCCATTCTTAAGTCGTGTTTTTAATTTTCATGCAGGAACCCTAAATATTTCCGAAATAAAAATTACTTAAATATAGACAAATATGCTCCTATACACTCCAGGGAAAATCTCATTGTGATTAGTTCTGTCATTCTAAAAATATCCTAGGCAAACAAATAGACAGATAGATAAAATATTTTGAAAGGATTGTTTGGGTACTTAGTACATATAAATAACTTTATGGATTAAGAAAAACGTAGTTGTTTTGAAATCACTGATAGACACTTAATTTTATTTATGAATGTAGATTCACGTGTATCCTTTGAATGATAGGAATCTCATAGTTTATAATTATCGCTGAAATATTTTCACAAAACTTGACAATATATCTAATTTAAAAAAATGTACATTGTGGCTCTTTCTTTAGTTGTTGCTCTTATTATATTATCGATTTCCGCAACACAAATTTCACTGTTTCATTTGAATAATACTAATAGCAGTGGCCGCTAATCTCCATTTATGAAAAGAAGACATAATTATGTCAGTTATTGGTTAATGTAACAAGTAAAACTTTAGGGGCGGTGCAATGGCCAAAAGATGGAACTATCTATAGTTGTGTGAATGTGTATCTATGTAAAGAAAATTTGGCATTTATGGAATTGACCATGTGACAATATAGGCCCCTTAATTACATTTTATACAAAACTAAAACAAAACATGACAGACAATATAAAACAAAAATGTGAAACTACAAGTAATACTTATCACAGGCTATTTAAACTAAACACAAAATAGAATCGGACGAACTAGTACATCAATTTCTAAGTTTATGTACTAGAACACCATATAGTGGCGAGTTTAACCAAATGGATAGCACAAAAATATTTGCCGTGTTTAGATACCTACATATACCAATTTTCATAGCGATTAGTTAAACAGTGCAAAAGTCGTTGCGCTGGGCCATCTGATGGCGAGTTACAACAAAGTGGACAAACATAAATACCTGCTCCATGAAAACGTATATATATGCACCAACTTTCATGATTTTCAGTCAAAGGTGTCAAGTCCATTCATTTTGGACAGACCAACAGCAATTTTTATATACAATTACATACATAAATAGTCCATGGTGTCACTCGCATATCACACACACAATCTCACACGGAAAAAAACACTCTTGTCTGTTACTCCTAATGTGCCCAAAAAAGTATAACTTCAAGATATGAAGATCTAAAAGTAATAGCATATAAGTAATAGTATATAAGTGAGCATATAATTTCTTTATTTATAAAAGTATAATGATTTTCTACTGAATTTCATATATAGCTTATTGTTTGTACTTATCACTTAATTTTGAGGTAGATTTTATTACACAATTACGTTCTTTTTTCCGTCTTATCATAACAATATTGTAATAACAAAATGACTAGAGAAACTATTTGCATTTTTATTTCGAATATAAGACAATACTCAAAGAAATTGTTTTTTAACATTAGGTTCAAATTTTTATGAACATTCAAGTGTCACTTTTATGTACATTTACTTAATATGAGAAATAAAAAATGTTCAGCTTAAAATAAATGGGTATATGCCACATAACATATACAGTTTTGGTGCATTGACAGTCAATACTAAACAACTCTGCTCCCCATTTATTGCATTAAATTACTTATAAATAATAAAATTTGATAATTTCATTAATTACCAACATTTATAATAAATACAATTAGTCTGTCATAGTTTCGACTGTCATACTTGATAATCGAAAATCGATAATCTTAGTTATAACACATTAATAAGGCTGTTTTTTTTTTACCAATAGGACCCTTTTTGTTCCCAGAATCCATTTTGGTATAGTCGACCTCGTCATCCGAGTCATCGATGGCGTCATCCATCTCGCGCAGCCCCGGGTAGCATTCGGCGTAGCCCTCGGGCTCGGCCGCCAACCGCGACAATAGCGCCGCCGACCGACCTTCACCACCACTCACCCTTCCTGCGATGGGCCCTGGACATTCAAATTGTGTTATTATCCCTATAATATAATAAATTCATGTCATTGCACAAAATACGCAAAATTCGTAAATGCCTACATAAAATACAGAACTTCTTATTATTGCAAGTTAAGAATAATTGTAATTATTTGTTTATGGTGCGAAGTTTGAAGTTCCTTCACATCAATTATTACATTATTTTTACTGGTCATATCATGCATAGGACGTACTTAAACTTTTTTGGAATTAATGAGAAAAAATTACTATTTAATGGTCAAAAATGAATTAAATTGTTTTCAAAATATTGTCCATTTGTATAAATACATGTTTTCGTACAAATAAACCAATTTTGAAAATATTTATGCCACTCCTCCCTGGTGACCTTGGAAACATGTTTTTCATACTTTTCGACATCCTCTTCTAGTGTTAAAAATCGTTGACTGCAGAATAGGTTTTAAATTTTGGGAACAATAAAGTCACAAGGTGCAAGTCGAAACTCTATACAGGATTGCTTATAAGTTGTACATTTTTCTCCTTAAATATTTTTTTGTCTGTTTGTCCATATGAGAACTGGCATTATCGTGATGTAAGATGATACGCCGTTTGCGATTATTTTTTACAGAATTTATCAATAACTTCTGGCAAACAAATGGTTGTGTGCCAATAACTATTCACGGTACGAGAATTCTCCAAAGCAATAGTAGTCACGTGGCCAGTTTTATTAAAAAAACAAGCAATTATCCGCTTAGAGGCACTTTGTCCGCGCGCCACTTTTGTTGGTTCGACTAATCTCCATAGTCTCATACGGTCAATTGGTGCTTTGTTTTGGGGCTGTACCAATAAATCCGTTTCGTCACCTGTTACTATGTTTCACACCAAATTTGCCTCCCCTTCTTGAATCTGGTAAGCGTGGCATCGCATCGAGTTACACAGTCAGTTTTTTGAGTATCAGTAAAATTGTGTGGGATTTACCGTGAGCACAGTTTTTTCATACCCAAATGTTTATGTAGGATTGATTGTATTTGATTTCTGTCAGATGCCTGTCTGTTTCAATCATATGGCGCACAGCATAGATGTTTTTTTTGTTCATGGCGGTGGACGGGCAATTATCACGAAATTCATCACTGAGATTGACACGACCGCGCTTGAATTCCGCCAACCGGTTAAAAATAACCATCTTCCATAGAGCTTCATCAACTTAATAGTGATGAAAATACGCTATTTTTAAAATGACGCCACATGTGTAAACAATTGACAGATAGATGAAACAAACTATTTTACAGCCAGAGTTCTGTTTTTAAATACAGTAATTACTTTTTAAATATTTTTCATGAAGAGGCCAGTTTCTGAAACTTACAATCCACCCCACGTATTACTAAATTTTCTGTCGATTATCTTTCACAAACTAAACTTTTCATTGACCAATTTTCATAGAATTTGTTAAAAAAGACGCGTCGACGGCGTACTATGATATATATTTTCTGGAGCTCACCCTCGTCGCGTTCCTTCTCGACAGGCTTATCGAAATAACCGCCGCGCGGGCGCTCGGCGGGGCGGGCGCCGCCCGCTGCGGAAGCCACGTACTCGCCGATTTCGCCGTAGATAGAGTCGTCGGCGGGCCGTCCGCCCTTTCCCTCGCCGGGTTTATCCTGTAACCAAACCAAGCATTACTGGTGAATGTTAGGAGTCTTGTTATGCAAATTACTTCTTGAACTGAACATAATAAATCTATATATACTATTATATATAAAGTTTCTGGTCTATCGAGCTTTGTTAGGCATCTTTCAAATTTCTCTTCTCAAAATTCTCTTAAATAGCTGTTATCCAGCAAATAAGAAGTAAAAACATTTATAAGTGTCTCTCATGTGTAAATGTTTTTTTGAATTTTTAATGCCATATTTAATAGCATTCAAAGTGAAGTGAAAGTTCCATGTGAAAGACAATATTTGAAACTGTGTAACATAAAACAGCAAATTTAGGGTGTAACTGCGACAGGTCAATGAATGTCTATTCCTCAATCTTTGATCCAGTCACTTGTGTCTTTTACGTGTGGACACATAATACCGTTCATTACTGACTGTCGTTCGATACTGAATGAATCAAACAAATTAAGCGGATTAAAAGATGCAGAACAGTATTTAATCATTTGAATATTGTAATGCTTAAACATTATTTAAACCTACTACAGCTGTAACTGCAACATGAGATATAAAAATGTCATTCTTTCCGATTTCCTCACGTTTTGCATAAATACAGAAGACATAATGAAAATAATGGAGCAAATAGAAAGTCACCTCCTCTGCACGGGCATTTTTCATCACATATTCTAAATTAGTCCTTGCTTATGACTCCTATCTATCCTAAATAGTAAATATTCTTTGTTATATCAGATTCGCTTATATTATTCGAGCTCTGGCTGCCGTGCGAGACGTACACACCTATATTTACGCTCGTGTCGCGGCCGATCGGGAATTACGTAAATATTTAATTTTCATTATTTGTTTTAGCAACTATTATTTGTATAAGTAATTATATGTATTGGTCACAAATTTTATTAAAACATTACAATTAAAGAGTATAAAGTAAATAGATGTCTATTTAAAAAATATACTCTGAATAGAAAAAAAGTTAATATAAAATTTTTATGCATGTTTTAAACCTTAGTGTACAATATCATTAATTCCATGTAATGTTAATTATATTCAATTAATAAACTAACACGCCATAATAAAAGGAAATATAGGTAAACAAGAATAAAACAATTTTATTTGTAATGTAGTTTTAGAAATACTAAGGAAGAGTATTTATTAATTCAGTATTTGCATGGTAAACCTTTATCGATTTGGTGTTTATGTATGTATATTGTATATGCAAACTTATTGTATTAAAAATAGATTTTAAGAAATTGCTAAAAAATTGTGTCGTTTTGCATATAGAATAGCACAACTATTTTCACCTGTTGTTCAGTCGTACAGCTTAGCTCAATTTTATTTATTACATAGTGGCGCGCTCACCGGGTGCCCGAGTTCGAATATGTTGTAGCGTAAACTGTTTTGTTACTATTATTATTATTATTTTTTTTTTCTTTATTGTTTAGTTTTGTGATGTACCGTTATTGCATTTATTTTATTAAAAGTCTTCTGAGCTTTCAATACAATACATATTTATGTTTAAATATCTACTTATATTAATTAATTAACAATTTGACATTTCGGCTCGTTCACTATAAATCATGAGTTGTAGACCTTCCATCCGAGAATTAGTACAAAAGTTGAAGGTTGCGTTCTTAGAACTTAAGGCGTCTAGAGAAATGTGTGATTGCCTTGTAGGCGAGCATGACGATCACGAGTCAGAAATAAGGTCGGTCACATTTATGAATACAAAATTAAAAGGCGAATTAGCCGAACTAAACATTAAATGCAATGACCTGAGTCAGGACTTCCCAAACTGTGCGTCGCGACGCCCTGGGGCGTTGCGACATTGTCCCAGGGGCGTCGCATGTCGATGCGACCGAGTCGAGTGAGCCGCAGGGTACTTTAGTGAGCGCCGTGCGCACTCAGACAGACATCCCTAGGCTAGTACTAAAATTAGTAAATATTTTTGAGGGCTGAGTTGAGAAACGTCGTAAAAAATAGCAAAGTCCCAAAGGCGTCACAGTGAAAATAAGTTTGGGAAACCCTGACCTGCGTGATCAGCACGATCGCTTGCAAAGACTGGGGAATGGAACGGACGACTGGCGGAATCAGTACGCGCGATCACTGCTCCGGATAGAGGCTCTGCGGGAAGAACTGCAGAATGATAGAATTAGGACGCAGAAATTACAGCACCATTGGATTTGAATAGAGTGAATGAGACGACCAAGTTGTATGACTCAATGTTCGATAATACGACTCCAATTGACACGCAAGAAACATGTATTTATTTTAATAGTGTCAAAAAAATAAAAAATATTTTAAAATAAATAAATTTATAAAATGTTCTACAAGAATTATAAAACAATTTAACATTAATTACAAGAAATTTGATTTGAAAAAACAGAACCTAAAATTATTTAAATCGATAAAAAGTTATGAACAAAAACTCTTTGAAAGGGTTTCTGAGTGTCAAAGTCTGCAGTAACAAATGCAATGTTTGCAAAATAATTTAGCAGAATTAAGTGCACAAATTGAACTTCAATTTAAACTCAAATGTAGATTTTAAATTAAGCCATGACTTGACCGAGTGGAAGTCAAGATTGCGCGGCTTGCACCCAGGAAATAAAACAAATGGCCGGTGTAGTCCACCCCGGGACGCCGCGCGCCGGCAGCCGCGACTTGTCGCGCTCGGGGCGCGTCTCTTCGCGACACGCGGCATCCACAGACGGTTAAAATGTTATAATGTACAGCGACGAGTTCGGAGGGTCGATGGGCTTACAACTCAGCCGTCGTTTAGTCGGAAAAAATATATTACATTTGTATGCCAGGAGCCTCACATAATAATATACTGGAAAAAATTGTTAATACAAATTTCCAATCAGATAGCATAATAATAATTTTGTTTTGCCAGAAGGTAAAAGACTAGCAAAAAATATGTTGTTAAATGCTTCTCAAAACCAAATAATATGAAAAGTATAAATAAAGTAATTTTGTTCGCTTTTCTATTCAGCCAAAGCTTGTCAGAAAATGAAAATTATAGATATAAATTAAATATTAATTTACATACTTTGACGTATCGTCACTCAAATAAATTTCATTTTATTGACACCAATGAAATTATTGGTTAATATTTTTTCTTGACAAGAAGGAAGTACTTTCCTTCAAAATTTATTATACAACAATTAGTGGAATCGCTAAGTTATTATATTATTAACATGTCCAGTTATATGGACAAACAACTATGTGCTCCTATTGAGGCATTTGACATTGAAAATTTAAATTAGTTCATAAGACATTAGAGAGTGCCTCTTGCACTTTTTCGACATTATTTAAAAATCGTAATGACTTGGCCACAATTAAAAACAATAATATTGTATCCGTACCTGAGAGCCAAACCATGATAATTGAGAAAAAAATCTAATAATAAAAAAATGTATAATCAATCTGGTGCATCAAAATGTACAGGGAATACTAAATACAGAACTGGAAATTGAGTTATTCTTAAATCACAATGAGATGGACATATCATGTATTACAGAACATTGGCTTAGAAGTCACCAGTTCATGTTTAATTTCAATATGCACCAGGTAGCAAGTTCGTTCAGCAGAGAAAAAGCTATGCATGGAGGCTTCCTAATACTAATTTAAAAAAATATAAAGAATGTTTAGATGTTGTGAGCCTGTCTGTTGAGCGAACTATTGAAGTGGCTTGCATAGAAATAGAGCGGCTTGTTGTATTAAGCCTATACAGACCCTTAAGCCATCGTATGATGTATTCGAAAAAATAATGGATGATATTTTGTATAAAATCAGTAAAACTTGTAAATATATTGCTGATTGCGGAGACTTTAATATAAATCTATTGGAAAATTCTTGTTCATGTAATAGAATAAAATCTCTATTCCAATGCTATAATTTAAACAATTTATTTGTAGAAACGACTAGGTTCATAAGTACTTCGTCATCCTGTCTGGTTAATATTAATCCAGAGTATAAGTCAGTTATAAGTAAATTATCATCTGACCATTGCGGACCGCTGGTTATGTTTAAAATCAATGATAAAAAAAAAATATAAAACGTAAAATCAAAATTGTGCCTGTGAACACTGGTCGTCTTGAGCAGTTTAGATTTAATGTATTAAAGAAGTTGTCCAATTTGAAATATTGTAAAAACCTTAATGAATTATATAGTTCACTGTTGACTATAATCAGGTCTGGATGCAAAAATGTTTTTAAATCAAAAAGTATCAATTTTAATAATACGTTATCATTTAGTGATTGGGCGACAGTGGGCATTCATATTAGTAAATCGTAATTTGTACGCATTTTATGAGGAAAGTGTTATAATCATTTGGATATATTTATCAATTACGTAAAAATTATTCCCAAGATGTTTAAGCGTGTGCGTGCAATTGCAAAATCAATGTTTATCTGTAATAAAAAAAAAAGAGCACAAACGTGGTAAAAACTACTTGGAATATAATAAATAGTGAAACTAGAAAACGGACGGCCCGACATTTAGAATTCAATTAAAAAATTAATGACAAAATATCAAACAAAGACATAGAAGTTGCCTTTGCTTTTGAAAAGTTCTTCAAATTCCAGTTTCAACTACACGATCTCTGAAGTCATCGCCCACTCGCCGAATCTTTGTTGAAACGTAAGGTCGATGTTTGTGGCGTTTCGTTTGCATTTGCCCACGTCCATTATAATGACGTTCTTAAAGCATTCAAATGCATAAAAATGAAAAAAACTGCCGATCTTGATGGCCTTTCCATAAAAATAATTGATTTGATAGTAGATTGTATTGTCCCATGTCTAGTAGTGATTTTTAATGCATGCGTTGATTGTGGTGTGTTTCCGGATCCAATGAAGCAGGGTAAAGTAACTCCATTATTTAAATCCGGTAGTATATCTGACCCTACAAACTTCAGACCGATATCAATACGACCGACGATCAGTAAAATTTTCGACAAGCTTATTTTAAATTAACTATTGCCATATTTTTATAACAATAATTTGATGAACGTTAAACAATTGGATTCACAAAGGGTCGATCAACAGCCAAAGCCGGTGTCGAGCTTATTCAGCAGCTTTTTGGTGCCTGGGAGGATTCACGACACGCGATTGGTGATTTCTGTCATTTGTCCAAAGCATTCGACTGCGTTCATCGTACACGTGTAACGCGTACACGGACGATGCGTCAGCGATCGCGCGCCGGGCTCAGGCTGCACACGGCACCTTCCCAGAACGCGGCCCGGGAACAAATTCATTGCCTTATGTGGTAAGAAGCGCCGGCCGATGTTCCGAGGGAAGTTATGACGTGATCGGCAGCCAATAGCAAAGGCCTTGCTCCCACCTATATGCACCACAGCGCCGGTGGCGATCCGACCGCCATCGTCAGTCGAGTCGAATCGAGTCTAGTGCAGAGTCCCTCTCAGGCAGCCCTCGTTAAAAGTCGCCGACCAACTAAGAGTCACCAGTACTCAGTATTTAATTAAGTGACATAAATGTGTAACAAATTAAACCGAGATTGGAGTCAATTATTTTATTGTATCTTATTTTATTATACGAACACGCCAACCAAACTCACAGTCATAGGATTGTATTGTTTGCTGATGATACCTCCTTACTTTTTAAGATTGATAGGCATCAACCAGCTTTTGACAAAGTAAACAGTACCATCTCCGAAATCGTTGAGTTGTTTAATATTAATAATCTACTGCTCAATGAAAAGAAAACAAAACTTGTAAAATTTTTCCTATCTGATTCTAAATTGATCGCACAAATGTCATGGTCAAAAACGTGGTACTGGATATTGTGGACACAACCCTATTTCTTGGTCTCACTTTAGATTCTCAGTTACGTTGGAATCCTCATATTATGAGATTAGCAAAAAAGACTTTCTCGAAGAAGTTCTGCAGCATATGCAGTCAAAAGAATTCGGCGAATTACAGACGAAAGCAACGCGAGACTAGTTTATTTCAGTTTTTTTCATAGTATTATGACCTATAGAATTATATTATGGGGTCACGCAGCCGATATTAACACAATTTTCGTGCTGCAGAAGCGAGCTATTCATGCTGTTTATGATGTGAAACTAATGACATCTCTCAAAGAAAAATTTAAGAAAATTAATATCCTAACCTTAGCATCACAATACATATACGAAAACCTGGTATACGTCAAGAGAAATATAGAATCGTTCCAAAAAAGGAGCGACATCCATAACATTAACACTATACATAAGAACAATCTTGTTGATCATAAGATCCGTCTAAGTAAAGTTAATAAAGCATTTAAGGGGATGTGTGTGCACTTTTGTAATAAGATCTCAGCTGAAATTCAAAATTTGCCATTTGCTGAGTTTAAACATTTTATTAAAAGAAAGTTATTAGGCAAGAGCTATTATACTGTGTTGGAATATCTTAATGAAATTCCCCTAGGATTGAGCTGCTTGCCTATCAGGTTATTTCATATTATTGTTAAATGTCGAATTATAAATTACTAAATCTTTTTTATTGATGAGTAAAAAGAGCACACCTTGAGTTTCTTGCCCATTCTTCTCTCAGTGAATCAGCATTTGGAATGGGGGGTAATAACGAAATTTATTAATGACGTATTTCAAGTGCAATTTATTACCTACGAAATAAAAAGATATTTTTTGATTTTATGTCACTGTCCATGCTTTTCTTCCCAAAATCTCTTTTCATTTGAGAGCAAAAGAAAGTAAACTATAAACCCTTCAAACTACCCAAAACGGGGTTGAAACTAACCAAAGAAAAATCATTAATTGTCACATTTTTCTGGTATAGGAATATCAAATTAAATATTAGAATTTAGGAGTATTAGCTTCAAAAAATCATTTCTAGAATGTGATAAGTACAGATGTCAAAATATGAACTTATACCCCAGGAAAATCTGAATATAATAATTGTGTAAAACTTTAAACATTATCTTTGCATTTATGTAAAGTTTACAGGTATTATGATGTTTTTAATGTATATTAATAAAAATGGAAAAGATGTTTTCATTATGTTATGACATGAGCTCAAATATGCTCCATGTGTTCAGACCCGGAAAAACAAATTGTTATCAACCACAGTGGAACCCATATTAACCTTGGTCTTCTTGAGCTTTTTGCGCGGTCCATGGCGCAAGTAGGCAAATATCTGAGCCAGCTTATCGACGACGAGTTGGTCGGCGTCGAGATCGGGCGCGCGCGGGTCGGCCGGCGCGGGCGCGGGCAGGTCGGCGCGGCTGCGCGTCAGCGTCGTGGGGATGTCGGTGTCGAGTGCGCCCTCCTCCTCCAGTTCCACGACGTACGCCATTCGCCCCGGGACGTACATTTCATTGCGAGACACCTTCTTATTCCTACATCATTGACATAATATAATGAATCTACAATACTGCGAATCTGCTTTGCATTGAGTTCCATAAAGTTTAATCAAACTGATGAGCACCAGAAAACGGAGATTACTATATGTGATTCATACAATCAGAAAACATTTAATGTATAAAGTGCACACACAGGTAAATTATAATAACTAAAGCATAAAGAAAGTAACCAACATTTTTTTTCGAAATTATGTTTCTTCTACATTTGGGTTTCACACATGGTAACAAATTGGTAACACACATTCAGTTGTTGAGACATTTATTTTTGTTACAGAGATTTGAAATGGCCAAATAAAATAGTTGCATGTGCAGTTTCAATTTGCAATGAAAAACTAAACAAAAGAATGAAAAATGTTGAACGCAATTACCTTCTTTATGATTTGAGCAGCCAAATTATAATCAAATATAACATATGTAATAACTAACTTTTCTTCTATAACAATATTGTAGACTTCTCTGGCCATTGGAGCTTTAAACTGTATTTCTTCTTCCTGTAATTATCAATAAACATATATTACAACACGCATGTGGTGCTATAAAGCTATGACATGAATAAAAAAGATCTAAATCATTTAAATAAATAATTCTAAAACATATTTATGAACCTATTGTATATGACTCTTACAATTTATTGTAATTTATTTTTTAACTTCAATGAAAACAGTGCACACATATTCATTCTTTTAATTCAAATGAAAGAGATAATGGTAAATAGGAATCCTCCATTGGTCTTAATGTCAATTGTATTAACCAAAGACAATCTAAACCTACCAAAAATAAAGATCAAACATTTAGTTGGTTTTTTTTTTCATGTAATTATTAATAATCGAGTGAGTTTTGATGTTCCATTACAATTGTATATTAATATCTTCCTAGAATAAATCATTCTATTTGTTTGAAAACATTGAAATTAATGAGTTGTCGACTGATGTTACAAAATTCTATAAAACTCAGTAATATAACACAAATAAATCAGCATCTGCAAATTAGTGCTATAGTAGCAGTATAACAATAAACTAAATTAATGGTATTGTAAGAGGTGGTGCAGGAGGGGTCATAAGAATTGGTTGGATATATTTGAGTGGAGAAGTAAATAAAGATAAATCATATCACAACCGCCCGCTTACTTAAAGATCCCAAGCATTGCAAAGGCTTGCTGCTGTGGGTATGCCCTACAATAACTGTATAAATATTATCGTACCTTCTACAATGTTATTTAGATTTCATTATGCAGATCAAACTATTCAAAATCTGATAGTCAGTTGCTATTGGATATTTCGTTTTAAGATGATTTTTTATAAAGTAAAAATGGAAATTGTGAAATGGAATGAATTAAAAAGATACAAAGAATATCTGAGTAAATTTGACATATATTAAATATACTCAGATATTCAAATGAATGTACTTTTTGGGCAAAAACAGACCAACATTATGTTCTGGATCATTATGGATATTAATCATTATTTTTAATTAAACAGCTTAGTAAAATTTGGGGCAGTGGAATTTTAGAGGTTCTCTGAAGTTTTTGGTGTCATTGTAGATTTCATGTAGGGAGATTATAAATGTCTTAGTAAGTCCAACAAAATTTCAAAGAATTAGCAATTTTTTGTAAATTGTGTTATATAAAGAAATGAAACATTCACATATTTTTATTTTTCGCGATATACCAAATATTTGTTTCTACAAAGGAATAATAAATCATTTTTATAGTATTGGCAAGCTTCTGTTACTTGAGATACACTGAATAACATGAAACAGGTGTTTTACAAAAATTTGGTTGCCTGTAAAGTCGATTATGGGCGAAAGTTTTACGTGACAACGACTTTGAATGGTAAAATCATTTTAATGTGAATATTCATTCGTATAGTAGGAAGAAGGATGAAATAATAGTAACAATTTAAAACATTTATTTATACAAAGAATTATATTTAAAACATTAATTTATACAAAGAATCTCGCACTGAATTTCATATTAACAAAATTTTATTTTACCTTTACACATACATACGTATTTATATACAAATATACATACAATAACTTGCAATACATTTGCAAGCTATGCACTAATTCTCTAGTGCTGCGCGCGGCAGACCGATCATAGTTGAGTGGGAGAGAGACGCAAGGCATTCGGCGGGCCTCTCTCGTTCGGTGACTCATCGTTACGTTACCGGCGTTACACTTTTTCATAAGTGACTCCCAGCCGCAACCTAATTTAAGACGTTGTCACGTCAAAACTTTAGTTATTTTTGCTCACTTTATCCTTTAATGGCATTTTTATAGGTAACACAAAAACTTAAGCAAACTAGGAGTAATCTTTTTGAATACACTGTAAGCAAATAAAAATTTTACAGTTGAACCTCGATAAGTTAAAGTCCAAGGGAAACACAAAATATTTTAAATTATAGAGGTTTTAAGTTATCAAGGGTCTATGTTAGGGATAGGCTAATATAGAGGTAGGTATGTACATATGTATGTATGTACCCTTGTTCCACCCTTTATCGGCATATGTGAGTGTTGTTAGTTTTATTTTTGAACTCATTTTAAGCCAGTTTTATCACACAGTAAGTAAAGCGATGTTTCCAGGACAATGATCAAAAACTTATGATCCAAGGCTTACTTATGTCTTAAGGCTAACCGCCGCAAAGCTTTAAAGAATTTCGAAGAAGCAAACAATAGGTGACATATGTATTGTTTACGTTAACAATTTAACTAGTGAACATGTGCAAGCAATAAATACCGAAACCTTTTGTTTTGCACACTCTTTCAAAATGACTCATTGACAAACAATTTTATGTTATAGAGGTTGCGTATTTTAAGTTATAGAGGTTTTGGGCTCTGATGGGAAGGGAACATATTATTTTTTGAAGTTATAGAGGTTTTTAAGTTACCGAGGTTTGAGTTATCGAGGTTCTACTGTATTACCAAAATGAAAAAGTTTCAGTACATTAAAAACATGATAGAAATTCAATGTTCATTAACAAGCACTTCCTTAACTAAGTATGAAGGCATCTGACAAACAACACCTTCTTGGTATGCACGGGCTGCCCGTTCATTGAAATATCAAGCTTTTATACAAATGTAAATAAGATTTTTTAGATATTTGTTTAAGTATTATTGACGTTATCACTTTTAAACAAACAGACAAGGAATATAAAACTACACATGCAGGAAAGTTTGATTATTATTTATTTACATTGTGTTTTAAACTAATGAAAGCATTACTATAGTAATACAGTAAAAAAAACTGTAATAATACATTTTTTAATATACTAATACTAATACAGTTTTTTCATCAAAAATAATAACTGTTTAGCAATTTATCTGCAGAACTACTAGACCCAATACTAAAGAGTGAGTATCTTACGACAACTGGTTCTTTCTTGTCGACGACAGGGGGCTTTTCTAGAGGTGCATTGGCCAATCGCTCCATTTCTTCTTCTTGCTCCTGCTCTCGTGTCTGTATCTCTGATCGTACCTAAAACAAATGTTTCATTATAGACAATAATAATGAACCCTACTTTAGAATGTCTCATGTGGAAATCTATAGCCTTTGTCTACTCTCAGAAATAGATGTGATAAATTCACATCTATTATTACTACTTTACAAATATTTTCATATTCAGATATATTTGTTTTGGTTTTAAATTTAATTTTAAATGATGTATTTACATTATACTAATAAATGAAACATAGTAAGCAGCATAATAAAAAATGACAAAATTGGGTGATATCACTTCAACTACATAAAATATAAAAAAATCAAGTAACTCAATACATACATTGATATATTTAGATGTCACTCACCTTCTTCAACAAAGCATAGTCGAGACCTTTCACTAAATGAGTATGTTCCATGTCACCACCCAGATATTTGGATTCCTAAAAAAACAAATATTAATTTAATAATGAGGAAAAAAAATTGTTTTATTTTTGTAAATAACCGTTGTAACCTGAATCATTTGTCTCCTTCTCTCCTTGGCGTCCATGCCGGATTTCACATCTGGAGCTACTGCCCTAAAATATTCAACAACCACAATTTATTGTTACATTGCAAAATATTGTACATTTCCCAAAGATTTTTGGTTATGCCGTTTGTCACTGGTGCACGTGCCAAATTTCCTTGGATTGTGTAGAAATCAGTAAATCTATATAGAATTTTATTGGAAAAAGTAGTGATTGTGCTATGCAAAGTCTGTCATTCTTTATGAACACATAAACAAGTGAATTTTCTAATAGAAAATTATACTATAATGTATCAGAAATACTAGACAGTTTCTTTAATACAATAAGTTAAAAAGGACGAAAAGCAATAAATATGATATTTCTATTCATGCACCATTTTTGTGAATATTGATTTTGGTGTCATTTCTCTTCATTTGGAGTCAGAGAACTTTAATAATCGATTTAGATGTTATTAAATGTTTCAAAATCGTTGTATACAAACTTCATACTCCATAAATTATATCATTGCATATAATTGATGGAGATATGATTGCAATGTGATTGATCGCATCGCCTAAATCCATATTCAGATAGATATAATTTTTTAATATTAATTTTTATTTACATAATGTAGTTATGTGTTAATTATAAGATTATTATTGTGCAGATATAAATTAATCCTATATCTAAACTGTGTAGACACTATTAATTCTTCAACTATGTTTCATAGTTAGAAATAGATGCTGCATATTGGTAACACTTCATCCAATTCAGTCTTTTTTATGGGAATATATAATTTCCAATTTCTACCTTCATCAAAGAAATTTTGTAGATAGTTTTGGGAATGGACCTCACATTAGCACATTCCAGATGACAGCCTGAGTGAGAATATTAAGGCAATGTTCTCTAAATCCAAAAGCAGACATCTGCCAAGCAATATTATGTTCAAATCATATCATTTTCGAACAATTTTCTTTCAAGTATTTATTAAGCATTACCTTTGTAATTTTTTTCATATTTTTTAAACATGGTTTAGAAACAAAGACGGGGACATAATTTTGATAAAACTATTTCAGAAAATATTCCATTAGTCAAAAAAAATTTCTTAGAAACCTTAAAATGTTTTTTAAAAGAACTGTCATAATATGTGTAACCCAGTGAACATTGCTGGACAAAAAATTTTCTCAGCTTCTGTTACATGTATGGAGTGCCCCCCTTAGAAATATCTATTTCTGTCATATCTATCATATTTCTGAAATATCTATTTCTGTAATTGCAAAACTAAGTAGGGGCTTATACAAGACACCTATACTCCGAATTTCCTCAATATACATCTTGTAGTTTTTGAGTAAAGTGCCTGTGACGTATGGACGGACGGACTGATGGTAGAGACTAAACTATATGGTCTTTGTTTTTGCCAATTTGGCTCGGAACCCTAAAAAGGTTCTGATATATGTAGTCTTTCGGCAGTTATTGTGACTACATGCACAACCCTTACAGATAGACATATTGACATCTATGATTTTTTTTTTCTTTGAAACACAATGAAAGTTGTTTAGAAATATCAAAAGTGAAAATAATAGTATTTTTCTTAATACACATGTACTCATATTACATATTATCCTCTAAGTAAATATAATAGAGGTAATGTGACTTCAGAAAATTGCTCAACCATGACATATCGAGAATACAGCACAACTCAAATGCTTTGCAGAATAAGGCATGCAGTAAAGTGCTAAGAGAGGTCACAATTATAGTTAAACTTTTGAAAGCAAGTGGAAAAACCGTACTTAAGGTCCTTTTGAATTTGATTAACTCAATTGTGCTCAAAAGCACAATGCCTGCAGCATGGAGAAAAATTGTACTGGTACTATTCTTAAAAAAAAGGAAACACTTTGCTTGAGAATCCACAACACAGTAATAATGATCAGTATTTATAGCAAAGATAAAAGTATCTTTAAGGGTACAACAAATGGAAGCAATCATAACAATTGAGGCTTATAACATATAAGCAACTTTCCAAGCAACATAAATCGCTTTCCCTAGTTACATCAAATTATAAAAAAAATTGAAGCTGGTCACTAGTTGTGGTCAAGTGCATTTCAATAAGCCTTTGAGTCATCTTAGAAATGCCACGGTGGCTCTTACTATATTGAAGTGTTAGTATGTGTGTATGACAGTGCCACTGAGTCAATCCAAGTGCAAACACAAATGCAGAAGACTGACTCAATGGCAAAGAGGTGACAATAAAAATACAGTATAAAGAAAATTAGCAAATATCATTATAAAATAAAATATTGTGGTGTAAGGTTTTTATTATTCCACTCTGCTGAGGTGTACCTTCTCAATCTGTTATTTTATACTGAAGCAATTGGACTTTAAGTCATCCACACTAGCTCAATTTGAGTTGAGAATCGTAACTAATAACTGTTGTTGGCAATGCGATAATAATGTTGTATGCTCTACAAGGCACAAAGCAAATGGTTTTGATTTAACTTTAAATAAAACTCAATGGACAAATTGCTCGTTATGGTCAGGATTCAAACCCGATACCTTCTGATCTGAAAGTAATGCTCTTGACTATTCAAACACTGCTGTTGTAAGAATAATAAATAAATAGATACAAGATTATCAGTTACATTATGAATTTCAGAGTGATATCTTCAATAATTTGGAAGATATGAAATAATATGTCAATGGCAAAAGTAAAATAGTAGGCAATAAGAAAAATATAAACCAGTATTTTCTGTTTGCATGAATTGGCATTAAGTGAAAAATGCTCAACACGAACAATAGAGATATGGAGCTCAAGTTTGAAATGTAAAGCTCAGTACTAGTGGCTAAAGATGAAATTTTAAAAATAACATTTCTTTAAATGCTATAATTATTATGACAAACTAACTTTTACCCACAGCTCTGCTTGCATGGACATATAAATAAATACTCATTTTCTTCATTGGTACTAATGCAATCCTGTTTTCAATTTAAGCTCTAATTTTGCATTTAGTTCCGATTCAGTCTTGTTTTTTAATCCATTCCTGTATCCCTCACTTTTCCAATCATGCTATCACTGTCAAATGCTAGATTTCATGTAAATTCATCAAGCTCTTTATATGTGATTGAGTCACAAACAACCAAACTTCATCACACAGTATTACAGTTGTAATATTATAATAGGATATAGCATTGACAAAAGATGCAGTGTAAAAACCTTATCATTCATTTTAATTTACTATGAAATTCTTACTATTAAATTATTATTATTAATCACAGATATGAAAATAAATATTGGCAAAACTAAGGTGATAGTGTTTGAAAAAGGAGAAAGCATGACTGAATGTGATACACTTATAGCAGATGAGAAATTCGAACATGCAACAAAGTTTGTATACTTAAGTAGTATGTTTATTAATTATGGAACAGTACAACAAAGGAAACTTTGCTGCTCCGAATTGCCTGCAAATGATGTAAGATGCAGGTTCAACGTTCCCTGACTCTTCCTTCTTCTTCCCTGCATTCCTACTTTGTGCTATTGCGACGCTTTACTGCGGCAGAGTTATGAGTGTTGTACAGTGATAGATATATGGGAAGAAAAGTGAATGTGGGAAATAAAGCGAATGAGACCTTTCTTGCTATTATTAATAATAAAAGGGTCTCACAACAAGCATGTTTAACTAACCATAATGTGATCCTATTCCTACTCTTATGTATGGTAGTGAAAGCTGGGTATGGGTAAGACGAATGCAGTGGAGGTATGATGTGAAGAAACAGTGATGTTAGAGCGCAATGTGGTTTGAAGGAAGATGTAGTGACTAGAATAGAAAGAGGAGTGTTGCAGTGGACTGGCCATCTAGAAAGAATGAATGAAAGTAGACTGACAAAACAAATTTATAGAGCGAATGTTTGTGATGGAAAGGTGGACAAGGGTCGCTCTAAAGAATCCTATACAGATCATATAGTTGGCATACTAGAAAAGGGCCAAATTTTAAGCACCCAAAATCACTTGCATGAATAGATTGATGGATATCAGTGAAGCAAGAGAAATATGCAGAGATCATACCATGTGAAAATCTATAATCTCTGCCTACTCTTCTGGGACATAGGCATGAGTTTATTATTTTATTATTATTAATCATAGTTACAATCGGATTTTTGACATACTCTCTTATTTTCATTTTTGCTCTACTTTATTCTCTCACATCATTTCTTCCTCTTCCTCTTCTCTCTCAACTCTCATCACCTACTGTAACAAACACTGCTCCTCTAAACAAAGAAAGCAATAAGCATGTGCAACAAAAATAATCAAAACTAATGACTTTTAATGTTTCTAATTCTAGTTATAAGCAGACAAACATAAAAAACTAAACAGTTGCCTATACTTTATGTGAGAATGAGGGCTATAGCTTTTTTAAATTCATCAAAATTACTTAAATCATTGTCTAGTTATATGTAGCCATACAGACAAACAGATATAAAGATAAACAGACAGTAGCATATATATATTACAAAATGGTGTGCTCTATTAATGCAATGAACTAATCAGTTTAACTATTGAAGAGTTATAAAAAAACATACCTAACAAATAAGCAGACAAACAACAGGTAGCCTAGGCCCTATTCCCAAAGTATTAAATTATCTCTATTCAAAACTTTCATCAAAATCAGTACAGTGGTTTAGGTCTTAAAATGTTTACAAACAGCCAGACAGAAGCAGTTTCGCATTTATAATATTAGTATGGATTCTTAACGTTCATAAATGACAATTACAATGATAAAACAATCTCCACTCATGCCTACAAAACATTTGGACAACTACATTTCTTAGTAAACTAACACATAATAATACTTATTGTAAAAAACACATGCTATTAATGTTTATATAAATTTTAATTGATCATTTGTAAATGACTTAGTACAAAATTATAATTATATTTTGCTATAATGTACATCTTTATTATACAGATTACACAGTAGCAAACTCTGACATAAATGGATTAATGGGAATGAATGGTATGTATGCTTTGATTAGAATTAGGAAATGATGTGAGAACAATATACTTTCATATAAAGTCTAATACATCATAAACACCTGTAAGCACTACTAGCGTTACTAGTAGGATCTGACGAGTCGATGTCATTAAGACCATCTCTTCTTTCTCGTGCACGATCCCTGTACTTTTCAGCCAATTCAGCAAGCTTGTTATCTTCTTGCTTTTTCAATGCCGCATAGAATGACTTTTTTTTGCGGCGTAGTTCACTCTTATTTTCTGAAGGTGGTGCCATAGACCTAAAATATGAACAACATTTACAATATAGTTTAAAATCCAAATAAAAAAGTTCTAGTTGCTAGTTTGTTTTATATTTCTTGCAATGCATTGTATCAGGTTTTTATAACCCCACACTTGAGGTATACTTTTCCAGTGCTTTTATATTTGATTGAGGGTGTTAGACCTTCAATCAGTTTGTCTGCAAGATGTACACTAATTTAGTCCGAAATTCAGTTAATTTTCAAATTACATTAGATTAGCCTTGTAAAAATGTTTACCCAGAGTTAGCCATAGCCTCCCGCATGGAGCCTGGTGGATGGGCTCCAGAAGTGGGTGTTGCGCGAGGTGTCATAAGCAGTCGTCTGAAGTCTTCATTGGTTAGCCGCTGGGACACCGGAGTGTCTTCTACGTTATCCGACGGCATCTTTGCAGTTTTATATTCACCTCTTTATAAAATTAAATGTGGCTTAAAGTTAAAATGAATTTCAATGGTCAACACCGTTTACATTTAATTTTCAATTATAAAACCAAATTAAATTATATAATTTTACTTAACCAGAATGAGCATAGAACAAAAGTAAACACATAATAATCATAATTTTAGGAAAAGTGTCAAAATAAATAAGAGTTCTACTGCTGTACGCAGTTACGTCGAACATCTATTGTTGTTCACAGATTACATAAAATAGATTGTTATTCATGCATCAAACACTGTAAAATATATTCCACTGACATAAACCACTTAAATATGATTAGATCAATCAAATGCCACAATTCTCAATCACGTCAATAATTTAGCCAATTAATATTATTTTTTTTTTTTTTATATGAAAATGACAACTCAAGTCAGTGTTGCATAATCAGAGAAAAGATAGCATTTGTAGACAGAGATAAAATAGCAATACACTTATTTCTACCTAGCCTTGCTTTTATGCAGAAATAAAACAAAAAAGAATAGTAATACAATTGACCAACACCCCCTTGACAAAAATTGTACACTTTTTCCATGTGTATAAAATAAGTATGATGCTATGCCTAACTGAAACTATTACATATCTATACTTTTTGCACTTTTTTAAAATATGAGTTCATATAAT
The DNA here is from genome assembly GCA_005406025.1 of Eumeta japonica. NCBI lineage: Eukaryota > Metazoa > Arthropoda > Insecta > Lepidoptera > Psychidae > Eumeta > Eumeta japonica. Next base: position 104,346 of record BGZK01000958.1, on the reverse strand, counting down.
AATTCTTAAGCTTTTTAGAATGTGTTTCTCATCTGTAAAAAATCCAACACTAATACGAACAAAGTTTATCTGAATTAAATGTCTGTCAGTTTGTTCGGGCTAATTCCTAAAACGGTGAAATATATTATGATCAAAAATGTTTTTTGCTACCATATTTTATATACCTGAGAACCAACAATGACAAAAAATTGTTTCGTATATTCCAAATAATTATTATATATCCAAAAATTTACTAAGAGTAAGTGACATTTGTAATTATTTATTTATCATCAAAAAACTATATCTTATTAGTTATCAAGAAACTATAATTTCTAAGAAAAGTAAAATCTGTTTTACATAATCACTGAAATTTCAAGTAAAAGTATTTCTATAATGATGATATTAATGACATAATATTCGCTTCTATTGGAAATTAATTTTAAAAATATTTATTTTAAAAACTATTAAATACAAAACTGCCAATTCCCAGACTTTCTACACATGTATGTACCTAAAAGTTACTACCTATAATACACCACAGCATTTATTATCTGCAGTGATGTATTACCGCCTAGGCCCGTAAGGCCTGGGCCTAGGGCAGCACAATTTAGGGGCCGGCAAAATTTTCAGAATGTTAAGATTTTAGAGCTGAAGAAATATACCAAAATTGGTTCTAATTTCTTTATGTGAATCTATAGAAAATTTACTATGAACTATAATATAATTTATTTTTTCATTAAATTCTTTATTCTCGGGTGCAATATTCATATTTCGATAAACCAATTATAGATTTTATCGAATAATGTTGTTAAAAAGAAATTGTCGAATCGATAAGCTTTTTTGCAAAATACTAGATACCTTTTTACTTTTGTATTGTTAATGAGATTATTCTTACATATTTAAAGTATTTGAAATATTGTTTGAAGTTACTTATTGGTTTTTTACTTTATTTTCGGTGTCGAATGGAAATACGTCATCAACGATTAGCATTTATTTGAAATTTAAAACTTTTTTTGTTTACAAAAGTTATTTTCTTCGTATTGATCCCAATCCAATTTTACGAAAATTGGATTTGGATTTTGTAAAAATGGAAAGCCAAAAAAAAATTTGCTTTTAATCTAGATCGAAAAAAATCGATAATTTTTAATTCGAGTGTTTAATTGTGTGATCGTCATCTCAACAACACGATCGGAGTGAGAGTATTGTGTATGATTAAGATTGAGAATTAAATACAAAGAGGGCGTGAGTGAGTTACACATGTTTACAGAAAACAAGAGCGCTACGGGTAGCAGGTATTGACAAGTTTAATTTTGCTTTTTTTGACGTAAAGAGCTACAGGCTGTATCCATAAACGAGTCGCAGTAAGTATTTCAGTTTTACGAGTGCCGTTCAAAAGTAGTCACAAAGTTTTTTAATGAGTTTCTTCTCATTAAAAGAAAAAGTTAGTACTCACGCCGATCCTAAAGTACTATATAGGTTACAAGTAGTACAGAATAAATTCTGTAGAGCAGCAACGGACGCACATTGGTGCGTTCGTAATTCCATTCTCCATAGAGACATGGAACTCCCAACCCTCACTAAGTGGATGAAGGACGCATCGAAGCGATTCTTCGACATCGCGGGATCACATCCCAATGCGCTCCTTCGAGCGGCGGTTGACTATCAGCCGCTGCCTTCCACCCACTTTCTCCGTAGGCCACGGAACGTACTGATAGATCCACCTGACGCTCTTACAGCGGCAGTTGATAGCCTTAATGACGTCAACGACACGCATGACTGACTTAGAGTAGGTCAAACCGATAGTTAGGTCATCAACCTGAGCTCCCCTCCACCCGGCCGCCGCAGACCGCTCCCGGCCGGGCAGGGGAACAGGAACCGATGACGGTTTCCGGTGACATCCTATGCCGAAGCGACACCCCTCGGGAGTCGTCCATAGGGCATGTCACGCGCCGTCGGCACTCACACGTGCCGTCCGGCCGCGCTCGGTGAAGCTATAAAGTCGTCCGACCGGTCGCCAGACTCGTCGCCTGACTATATAGCATAGCCGATCACCGACTTCACTTTCAGGGGAAATTTTTTAGTGGGTTTCAGTCCCACACTACGCGTACGGGCGCGAGGGTGTGCAGGATAGACATTTTTAACCCCCTCCACGTCGCAAGTGGGAAACCAAAAAAAAAAAAAAAATTATTATTATTTTGAATCAGACAATTTTTTTCAATCATTTGTCGAGGTTCTGAATTCATTTTTTTCTTTCAACAATGAATAACTATCGAAAAAAATTTAGTCGTGCAGAAAATCGTAAAAGAAAAGAAGAAGAATCTTCAAAAAAAGAAAGCTTACTAAAAAATCCCAAAAATACCTAATCTTATGACAAACTCAACAAAATTTATCAGTAATGATAATGATTCACAAGCATCTAGTTTATCTGCCGTAAGTATTTTGATGAAATAGTTAATAACTTTTAATTTTTTTGAACAAAATGTTTGAATTTTAAATAAGAATAAATTATTGAAAGTTGTTAAAAGATTTTTTTCTAGCCGGAATCAAACAATTCTTCAGCACAAAATACCGAAGAAATACAAACAAATAATTTTTTGTTGCAAGCTACAGATTTTTATATGAAATGCCGTCAATTTTTTTTCCATCAGATGTCGGAGAAACACAGTCAACAACTGATATTTTACAGTTAAGTAGTGATCTTTTTCTATGAAATTTAAATGAAGAAACTCGAGATTTTATAACTATGAACGGTGTACCACAAAATGAAGTTACGGAGTTCAAAAATTCTAAAAATGTTTATAAGGATAAAACAAGGTTTTGCTCTAAAAGTTTATTCGAACGTACTTTGAAGAACGGAGAAATTCAACGACCTGAATGGTTGATTTATTCCTAAACTAAAGGGTCTGTATTTTGTACTGCAAGTTATTTTTTGGTAAAAGTAGTGAAATGAACGCTTTCACTGGAGAAGGATTTCGCGATTGGAAAAACTCTAAAGCACACATTAAAGGTCATGAAAATTCAGATTTTCACAAAACTAACGTTAGTCATTTCAAAGCTCAAGTAGTCGTTCAAGAGCGTGTTGATGAACGTCTAATAAAGCAGCTCGATGAAAAAGTTTTTATACTGGAAAAAAATCATATATCGTGTAATTTCGATTATTAAATCCCTTGCGATAAGAGGGCTGCCATTTAGAGGACATTCAGAACAGATTGGAAATCCGCATAATAGAAATTTTTGAGGTACAGTTTAGCTTCTTTCTGAGTTTAACCCGTTTTTAGCAGAACATTTAAAATTGTATGCACACCCTGGCAAGAGAAATACCTCTTACTTATCTAAAACAATCTATGAAGAAATTATATTATTAATTCAAAATAAAGTGTTACAACGTATTTCTAGAAAAATGCAATCTGCTAAGTATTTTGGTGTAATCGTGGATTCTACACCTGATATTGCACATGTCGATCAGCTTACGATAATTATAAGATATGTACGTGATAACGGTGAAATTTTTGAGAGATTTCTAGAATTTTTTACCGAATAATGGCCACAAGGCTAAAGATATTGAAGATGCTCTGTTAAAATTTCTTGAAAATAATGGTTTGGACACTATGAACTGTCGTAGCCAATCTTATGACAACGCAAGCAATATGTCATGTTTATATTCAGGAGTGCACTCAAGAATCAAAACGATTAATTCATTAGCAAAATATGTTTCTTGTGCTGCCCATTCAATAAATTTAATAGGAACTTATGCAGCTGAATCTGTAACCGCCGCCGTTGACTTTTTTTCTACTTTGCAAGTACTTTATAATTTTTTTACCATATCAACACATCGTTGGGAGATCTTAGTGCAACATATAAGTTTAAGACATAAGAATCTTTCTCAAACTCGTTGATCTGCTCGACATGATGCATGTTATGCGTTAGAAAAAGAGTGGCCTGGAGTAATTAATGCATTGAAATTTATTACCCAAAATCGTGATGAAAAACCAACTACGTGATCTGAAGCTACGGCATTGCAGCGCAAATTACATCATCTAGAAACGGCAATTCTGGTCATCGTTTGGAATGTTATTTTAGATCGTTTTAATGCTGCAAGTAAGAAGCTTCAGGATTCTCAAGCGGATTTATCATCTGTAGTATAAATTTATGGTTCTTTGGCATTATTTCTCCAAGATATGGGAGACAAACAATTCTCTGAATATGAACAGAAAGCCAAAGTACTGTACGGAGTTCAAGTTTATTATCGTTATGATACAGGACGCAAGAAAATCCGAAAAATTCAGACAGATGGGTCACAAGTGAATGAAAGAATACCTTCATCTGGTCACGAAAATTTTTGTACCAATGTGTGTTACTGAATTTTAGATACTTTGAGCGTACAATTGGCCGGACGTAAAAGTGCTTATCAAAATCTCTACGAAAATTTTAATTTTTTTGACAATTTATCGGAAATAGATGCGAATAAATTACAAGGTCTTGCAAATAAATTAGTCGAAAGGTATCCTGATGATTTGGAAGAGATATTAGGGAATGAATGTATTAATTTACAATGTCAACTCAAAGAGTCCCTGGCGAATATTGAAACGTACGTTCCGCACAAGACATAGGCAAAGTATTGCATTCCCGAAATCTTCGAGATGTTTATCCGAATGTAGACATTGCTCTACGTATGTTTTTAAGTATTCCCGCTACGAATTGTTCAGGAGAAAGAGAAAGATAGACTAAATGCTTTGGCATTACTCTCTATTGAAGTTCAACTAGTTCAAGAAATGGATTATGATGACATAGTTGATGTTTTTGCACGGACGAAAACCAGGAAAAAGACAGTTACAAATAGAGCAATACATTATTAATCGAGAATAATGATTATTATTTTATTTTTTTTGTAAGAGTTTAATAAATATTTCTTTGTATTGTTATAAAACAATAATTATAATAATAGTTATATTAAAAAATATACATATTTTAATAACAATTATAAATCAGAATGTATAGAATTTTGTTGATCAAAAAGGGCGGCGTATCAGACTGGGCCTAGGGCGGCAGAGCCTCAATCCGTCACTGATTATCTGATTCAATAAATGTGAAAATGTGTAAGGATGAGTCCAGCGTTATTTCGTTATCGATGCAGTTGAGCCTTGTTGTAATTGGCTGCAGCACGAAAATGAGCCTTCTCGTCCGGTATGATAGTACACTCTTAGAGAATAAACATATGAAATGAAAACTTTCGCTGTTTAGTTTCGTCCAGTGAGTAGAAGTTTCTGTGACCTACTTCTCCTTCATAATCCCACTCTATATCCGTCCATTCACTCTCTCTTCCATCATCACAATTCGGCTCCATAACAACATTCCTCCCTTTATCATATTTTCTATTCTTGTCCAAAAGACTAGCAGTGAATTGTCTGCATTGGTAACACATTTAGGGTTACAAATGCCATGGGTAGTGGTGACCACCTAGTTTTAATGGATTGCATATTCGTTTGTTCCTCTAAAATGTCAAGAAAAATTTTAGAGAATGTTTTGTTTAATTTAGTCAAATAAAAAAGCCTCGAAAATGTTTTGTCTTCTTAGTAATGCATGTTTATATTTTTGGACGACATTGAAATTACGCTGTAGCACCCGAAGAGAATATATGTTAAACAGTTGCATTAATTTACAGATATCGGTTCCGTTGATAAATTTCTAAATAATTCTATTTCGAATTTGAAATTACTAAATTCTTCTTTATTGACATACCTTTTATCAATTTTTAAAGAAGTATATAATACTATTATATGAAACTGTTCACTTTTAGTCCTAACAAAACAGTTACTGGTCGGAAATATTACACTTTGTGAACTTTCTCATTCGCTTCATATTAAATCGGTCACTGTTCATTTAATATTTATCAACGAGTGTTTCAAAAATTAAATTGAAAATTATTGAATTAATAAATTTAATGTACCAAGCGAATGTGAAACGATAAAAAAACCAATGATCACTGATAGAACAGTAAAATCAACGATGTTTGTTTCTTGTTTGCATTTTATTGACACAACTATTTAATTTTACTGTTTACATCAAATGTTAAAGCAATAACTTCATCTATTTTAGCCCTAGACTTAATCTGTATTCAGTATAATAGTAGCTCTGAATCAGAAGTGTTTCCTAATTTTAAACATATCAAGCGAGTTTTTATACATTTTAAATGGGCACTGATTCGTTATCGTAAATTTAGCATTATCTTTTGCAGAGAAATAGAATAACTACTGGAACACAAAATAGGAGACTATATATACAAAAAGTATAAAGTTAGAAAAGTTGCAGTGGTGCTCAAGGAAGGTTCAAGATGAGCATTGGAACCGGCGTTGGAATAGAAAACACGGTTACAATCGAAATAAAGTATATAAAAAAAAATGTTTTTAGGATTAAACTATAATAACACTGTATTAACAGTTGCCAAAGATAACGATGGTCTGTATATATTTTTAGGATTGTCTACAATATTTAAAAACAAAGTATTGTCATTGTCAATCGAAAGAAATTAAATGAAATGTCAAAAACCAGTCGCAACTCGCAACTCATGAGCTGATTGTGAAATTTTACGATTTTGTATAACCTTAAAAATGTTTTCAATAAGTAGAGAGAGGGTACCTAAGAATTGCTGAATACGTGTGCAACTGCATTAATTGCAGATTTCACCATATTTTAACTGATTGTTAAAATAGAGAATAATCACTAGTAATTATCAAATAATTTACCGAAGTGGATAAACGTATTCACATATGTCAAAAATGAAAGAAACTGATATAAAAGATAGTACAGGTATGTAATTACTACTATGTTTAGTTTATGATATCAGTAATTCTTGCAATGAGAATGTCGAATCATGTTTTTTTCATAACTAACCTGCCACGCATCTAATCCCGAAATCGCACTTTCTAAAAATTATTGTATTTTTCGTTTAAAACTGTATGTCACTGATTCTTATTAATGAATGAATGATGAATCTAAAAGTAGTTTCCTTTTACACAGAGATGTACTTTGTTCTTTTATTACAGGTTCTTGGCCTAATGCAAGTACGTCAGACAAAATATGTTATGATATCAATGCTCTCAAACAAATGAAAGAGGGACCTCTATCTAAGAACAAACCACAAACCACCTCGCAACTGGAGGCTTATGATTTGATGAGGGTAGTTATTCACAATGTTTCTTTTATGTTTTTTATGATTATATTCATTTTAAGATAAATTAAAAGTAAATAAATTTTTAGAAATCACCGATACCAGATTATAATTTTTCGTTGGCATCAATACAAAGGCCTAAAAGTGATTTTTTACCAACTTTTGTACAAGACCCATTCTCTAAGTCAGCAAATAAAGATCTCAGAAAAGATGGTAAACCAAGTATTTTTAGTGGTGAGTTAATTTGAATATATTATTTTGCTTTTACACATCGGGTTTAATTTTAATTTTCATACAAAAATTATATTCCCTTAACGGAATTTAATGTTTTTCTTATATATTATTAATAATATATATGTATATATTAATACTATAAATGTATGTTATTAATAATATAATTTTTAAAATAACAAATCATTTCCGATTATAAATTGCACTTATCTCTTTAGAAGTAGTAATTGATTATTGTGATCATTGTAGCCTATTTATATTTAAGTAATATTTTAAAACTGCTTTGAGTTATACAGTTTTTTGACATTTTATACCCACACACTAGGGTGATCCAAAATAACTAACCTATTGAATTTATAGGCTAAAATGAATCTATTTACCGAGAAAAAAATCTCTGTGAAAGGCAGAATTTTTAGCTCAATTTTAAAAGGTGGCGGTGGGCAGTCAAAGTTTCCCATTTAAATAACACTTAAAAAAATCTTTTTTTCATTAAAAGTATCATAACTTTTAAACCGTATGAGCTAGAATTTTTTACATCGCGGATTCTTGTAGAGCATAAAATTTCCTAAAAATCTATGTCGGTTATGATTTTTTTGAAGCCAAAAATTTGTATATTTGGAGGTCTTGAAAAAATGAAAAAGATCTAAATATGCAGTTTTTGTGTTTTTTTATTAAAAATATTCAAATTAAACAAAAAAAACTTAGATTGATGGATCAGTTGTGATAAAATTTTCGTAAACGACGATTCCCATAAAAAATTTTCCTCTAAAATTCTAAAATATAGAAAATAACGTAATCAAAATAAACAAAACTCGGTGAATAAGATGTTCGTGGGACGAAAAACAAAATCAACACATCAAAATGAATATCTGACGGCAACGCATGAGAGGGAACCACTATAGACTCCCGGGAAGCTATTTACAATGAACAATCAACATAAGCAGCTAAATTTACCTTACTGACTGCTACTAAGAAAATCATGATTTCGCAGTTCAACATAATTTGTATAATAATACCGACTGGACTTGTGCATGAAAAAGTTCGGTATTTTAAAATATTTCAAAATATTAATACATTTATAAAAAAAATTTTTGGAAAGTAACACAACTGTGATGTTTCTTCAACATAAGAATATCTCGTTAATTTTGCACTGAAAAATTAAGTTTATTTTGTTAATATATCTAAGTTTATTTTGTTGAATTTTAATATTTTTAATCAAAAAACACAGAAACTGCATATATCGATTTTTTCATTTTTTCAAGACCTCAAAATCGTAACCGACATAGATTTTTATGAAATTTTATGCTCTACAAGAATCCGCGATATAAAAAATTTTAGCTCATACGGTTCAAAAGTTATGATACTTTTAATGAAAAAATATTTTTTTACGTGTTATTTAAATGGGAAACTTTGACTGCCCACCACCACCTTTTAAAACTGAGCTAAAAATTGTGATTTCCACAGATATTTTTTTCTCGGCAAATAGGTTCATTTTAGCCTATAAATTCGATAGGTTAGTTTTTTTGGCTCACCCTACCACACACTGAAGTAAGTAGTTTTATGCCAAAAACAGAAATCATCATACATATAAATCATCATTTTGTGATGATCTTTATATAAAAAAAATATATAGTAAAGTGCTACAAAGTTAAGAAATTTGACAGCATGGCAATGCAAGGGCATAGATGTATGGCAAGTGATGTTTACAAAGTGCCTAGTTTTTACCGAATTCTTCAAAAATTTATCTGCAACCATAATGAAAAGTGGTATCAGAATTATTTTCTATTGTATATATTAATAACATATTAAGTAATTTAAATTTATTTTTTCACTTATCATATTTAGGGATCATATTTTCTAGCTCTGGTAATTTAAGTAAAATGGTAATAGCTCGGTAATTTTCGGAGGAAAAAATAAATTTTAAATGGATGTTTCTTTTATGAACATTTCACATTTTAACAAAAGATGCACAATTCCATGTGTAAAATTGGAATTTGACTGGATCAACAAATTTTTATGATGTAAGCAGATATTGATTGGGAGCATTAGTGAATTAAAAAAAAAAATTTCCTATTAGTTCCAAAAATGCTATCTAGGCTATTTTGCTTGTTTGCATGTCTGCACACTCAAACACTATTAACATATTAATTTGATGTTGTTTTAATTTCTATTAAAAAAGTAATGTAAAAAACAAATTAAACTATTAACGTTATGTTGAATCTGAGGGAAGGAGCATGTCAGGGCTTGATACTTAAAAGGTTTAAAGTAGTAGGGGAGCCCGAGATGCTAAATTTGCAGTTACTCGAGCGTCAAGGGGACCTATTGGATTGTGAAGATTAAGTCCTAAAACAAAGAAAAGTTTATTTGAAGTTTTTCATTTTACTGGGGGGGAGAGTGTGTACAAATTTTCAAAAATGTAAAAAAAAAAACAGTTACATGGAAATACTCGAACGCATCAGCATTCATAATGTATACACACCACGTGTTTCTGATAACCAAAAAATATTAATCTGACAATTAAGTAGGGGGGAGGGGTGGTTGTAAAAAGGGGTCAAAAAAAAAGTTATTCGAACGTGTCAGATATTTGGAGGGGATGTTAAGTGAACTCAAAAAAGTTGTCTATTCAAATGACTGACAATTTGGACGTGACCAAAAGTCATGACCGATTTTTGAAAATGAAAAAAAAAACTGTGACCTTGAAATACTCGAGCGCGTCAGATTTTTATACAGATGATTCAACTTGATGTCCTGATACTCTAAAATGATAATCTGACAATTATATGGAGGGATATCGTTAATCTGACAATTTAAAAAAAACCTCTTTTAAATCGTCTTTATTTTAATTTAAATAAGTTTCTTCTCCACAGATTACACATTTTACACTTACATCACTCATTTTAATTTATATAAAACGTATTGTATGAAATTCACAAAATATGACAACAAACAAACCAAAGCGTCGTACATTATACAAAAGCGAACACATTATTGTGATCAGCTGAGAATGCATCATGGCGGCAGACGGTTGTGTAGAGATGGCGTCACAGAGTGACAAATGGAGAAAGAGTGAGCAGGAAAGAGAGGAGCAGAGTGGGAAATACATAGTTTTCAGCAGGTGTATGTTCCACACTTTATTGATGGTTTTTTCTACATCGCCCCATGAAAATCGTCAGATTATTATATTTCTGTGATTCTGAGAGGATTTCCTTCAAAATAAAAACAAATTCAATCGCGCTCGAGTATTTTGAGGTGACTTTTTTTTTACAACTTTGTTAATCGACCATATCCTTATATCACGCTTAAATCGTCAGATTATTAAAATATACACTGTTCTACGTGTACTTAACTTACCTTATCTTAATCTGACGCGCTCGAGTATTTCTGAGGATCGATTTTTTTTTACTAATCTGATCGACTGCCCTTAACACTCGCCCCTATATTAAGGGCTCATACTTGGTCGGGGTACATAATAAGATGCAAGGTTTCCCCTCATATGATTTTCTGACGCGCTCGAGTAATGCACAAAATCCCCTCTTGGGCTCCCCTATTAAAGTAAGTGAGGTTAAGAAAAAAAAAGGACTTTTATTTTGTCCTTACTGAGGGAATAGTTAGATCAGGGAAAAGAGGTAAATGTTGGTGTTGTGAGGGTTGTGGTCACAGCCAAGTGTGAGTTGGAGTATGAACTTCCTCATGATCTATATAGTGCATTCTTACAAAGGAAATGCTTATGAAATATATGACACCCTAACCGAGGTTTTGTACAGTGTATAGTTACATGTGGATGAAGCCATGGGGCAAACACTAGTAAAGTAATAAACCTGTAAAATGTTAGTTTGTTTGCTCACGAAAATTACTAAAGTAAGTGAGTGTTTGTTTGCACATCACAATGTCACATTCAGACTGTAAACTACTGAACCAATTTTGATGAAATTTAACAGTTTCAAAGAATATCAAATTAAGTTGAATGCTAGTATATATTTTACAGTAATTAATTTTATTTAGGTGCTTACTTAAATTACAAATTCAAGCTTGTTTTCTTTTTCATGAAAACATTAATAATTTCATAAATATCCAGATTCTCATTTTTATGTATATTTAGGAGAGCTAACCTGGACAATCTTTCCTGTGCAATTGAGGCATGCAACTATGATTTTACTCTATGAAGAGTAGAAAATCATCTTTCTGCGGTAGCTACACTGACCAGAAGAGTTGCTAGTATTTGTAAATTAATCTCTATGTTAGGGTACAAATCTTAGTTGCATTCTTCAATGACATGAGCTACCATCTCTGATATGGTGGATTTTTTTCACATTCTCTTTTACATTTGGCCATTCAGAGTTGGTATTTATTTATAACAGTTGAATCACTATTATTAATGAATAGCTGGTACATCTGAATCACTTTTTTCACTGTCTCAATATTGATATCTGAGTCTGTGACACTATCATTTGGCATAGGTAGAAAAAATCATAACTGAAATAGATCGAGTACCTCCAGAGACAATCTCTGTCCCAAATCATTAATGATGGAATCTCATAAAATTAGAAATTTGATTTCCAAAAGTATTCTTCTGCCAATTTTACCTGATAATTGGACCTGTTTGTTTGCCTTGGAACTGCCTATGAAGATTTTAATGTAACATCTAACAGTTTTGCTTGCGTTTGTGCTGCAACTGCTTGCATTTTGGCATTTGATTATAATGCTTCCAAGATATGGTTATCTAAAATATCGCTTAGGCATATTGATCATATAATATCTGCCTATCAATCTCTATAGTTCTTGAAAGGGAGATGTCACAAGTCTATTAAAATTGTGGCCATGCCCATCTTGTCCACGATGGTGCATCCATATCTGTACAGAGATCTAAGAAGTTGGAGAGTAAAGCCAATATTCCCTACATCCTGGATATTGGAATTGGGTGGAGTGGTGCAAATTGGAAAGTGGTTGAGTGGGGAGGGGTGGGAACAATAAGTCTGGAGAAGTTTCATAGCAACAATTGGTCTTTTTTTTTGTAAATGTAAGTCACATGACGAAAGCCTAATATAATTAATATGTTTGTTATCATCAAGCAATAAAAAAACAGTTCAACTTTGTTTATAAACTTTTTTTTTCTAAAAATTACCCTACTGCTGAAACATACCATTCCACAATTTTTTATTTCAGTTTGTGGACCTTAGCCCGTATTAGTCCCTGTACTTGATAGATCAATAATATTACAATTGAATTCAGGTAATACTTTAAATGATCTCTCAAGAAAGTTTTTTGCTAATTCCCAATTATGATTATTCTCAATTATGAATTCTCAATTGGGTATTCAAGGAATATCCAATTATGAGTATTCTTTGTACCAAGCATTCTTCATAGCTTGAAATGATAAGTCTTCTATTGCGTGTACTAGGAATTTGCTATGGATAGCATACAGATCAAAACATCCTAAAACTATAAAGTGTCAAGAATAAAAATCATATTTGACAATGCATTTTATTATCGGTTTAAAGTTAAATGAAGATGTTAATTGAGTGAGATTCAAACGATGAGATGAAGAAGATGAGAGAGAGAAATCTTGCCACACCTCCAGATGGTGTACCAATCTGCCTTTCTTATAATGCACTGATTCTATTGTGGCAATTTAACAGCTTGACTGTACTGTCTTCATAGTTCATAAAAGCAATGTCTTAGGTTAAGTTAATGTTGATTTGACGAGATAATTGCTGTTCTCTGATGTACTCATTAAATAATATAATAAATAAATATTAATGTACACCTACAATAAATCTGTAAAAAAAATTCCATCTGCATGTTTGTGTACTTTATTATTTAGTGTTTGTTTCATTTAAATCTATTGATAAATAAGAAAACACATTCATTTTAAAATATGCATTATATGTTAGCTTTAAAATAAATTCAACATACATATGTTTATTACATATTTTATTCATTTACCACCAATTTTGAAACATATTTTTTTCCATTCTGAGTATTTAAGAATAAATAGTTATGTGTAGAAAATTGTAGTACCGAAACGGCTGCTGTATTTTGAATTGAAAACATTGATTTCATAAAGGCCATTTTTAGTAATTTTCTTCCTAGTAACTGTGAAGACTTCATCCATGTTCAAATAAATGTAAGCAATGATTTGGCGATGTGAGTGTTTTTAAATAAATTGCACTTTTTCCATGTTGTTTGTCGAATAGTGATCACCCTCAGTGTTGATAATTCTATTGTTGTTCCAAATTAATGTCTATTAAAAAAATAAAAGCCAAAATTTATGGCGTTTCTAAAAGTGTTTACATCAAAATTACTACTTGTGGTAAAATTTTCAGCTACATGAAGCATAATAAAAACTTGTATAAATATCTTTTATTGAAGTTGTTGCAATTGCATTTTTAATATGATCCTTGGCTCAATTGGTTTCACAAAAAATAAATCTATTGCCAATATTATTTTTAATTGATGCATTGTATTTTACATTACTTTCAAAGGTGAAAATGATTCTGCCTAGTATGTCTAAGCTGCCTATTATGAAATAAAAAGACTGAGGGGGGATCTCAGTAGTGGGCTAGCGATAAGTGACATGCTGTACTCAAACTGATCACAAACTCGTTTATTTGTTGCAATGGGGTAAACTTTTTAAAAATACAAAATGTAGTTAAATGGTTTAAATGTGTAATCAATAGGAAAGTCTTCAATGAAAATCATCTCACCAAACACTCTCAGTCCACTCAAAAGTGGTACTATAAGACTTTCACTCCGGGAAGATGTGAAGCTTAACCAGTCGGAGAATGCTTGGGTTCCCTCGAGGTTTAAAACTGAGAAATGTTCAAAAGAAGACCAAAAAACTCAGGTAATTATACTTTAGTTAGAAAATTGTATTTCAGAGTTTATGTTTCTGTCAACACAGAGATTTCAATACTATGAGTAAAGTACAATTTTATTTTGTAAGAATTTGGCCATACAAATGGAGTATACAATAATTTATTTACTGTTGCTGTAAAAGCAAGTTAAGCTACAAAATAGTATAACAAGGATTTGACATTTGTTTTTGATCTTTTGATTTGATAAATATGAAATGTAGAGTCCTTTATAATCCTGTACTATTTATATTATCTGTTTATACTCCATTCATATGGTAATATTAAATAATAAGACCAAAAATTAATTAACTGCAGAGTCTGCAGACAAAGCACCCAATTCAATAATATCTAATGAATAACAAATTTGCTACTATAATTTAAAGAAAATGCAATAGATCTATTATGAAGTAGTTGAAATACAACTAATTTTAGATGAATCACATTGAACTTAGATACATTTTAATCTGTCTGTGTCGTTACATCTTTGGTTTTAATATAGTTATAAGGTAAGAATTGATAAAATTACAGGATCTATACAAGACTTTCAGAGGTATTCTAAATAAACTTACCCCAGAGAAGTTTGAAAAATTGATGGAGAAAATCAAGACACTTGAAATAGATACACAAGAACGATTGGAAGGTGTCATTGACTTGGTGTTTGAAAAAGCCATCTACGAGCCCAAATACTCCAAGGCGTACGCTCTCATGTGCAATAGGCTGACTGCACTCAAGGTCATTCTCTTTAATACCTTTCAATTATATAATTATATGTAAAAATGGCATAAAGTCAGAAAAGTTTTACTGTAATAAAACTAATAGAAATGGTAGCTTAGTCTAGAAATAGTGGATTTGAGTATGAACATGTACTAATAAGATTTTTTAACTTATGTATATTTGTTCATTCATTAAAACCATTGGTTAGTGATGAAGAAAATATTGAAAGAAAACTACACTAAGAGGATAGATGAAAACTTTTATCTTTTCTGGGTGTAACCTGTGAAACTATAGTTTATGGCCAGTCAAGTTGGTATAAATTTTTTATGAAACATGGATGTGCATAAAATTGGCATATTTGGGAATCCCCATATTTAGGAAACAGATTAATAAAAAGTAATTTGTATGTCAAACATTGAATTTTCTGTTAATTTATAGCTAAATGGTATTTTGTTAATATTTTTGTCAGAAATATGAGGATTAACAATTATCTTGTAAATCAATCTTAATTTTAATTACAAAAAGGATCATCATTTAAAAGTTTATAGTTGTCATTATACATTCAAAAAACCAGCAAATTTCAGAATGGATTCGGTCATCGAGAGTTCTGTCCAATATGATAATATGATATATAAAATAAACTGGATCACATCATTAAATATTTTTAATTAACAAGTGATAATCTAATAAAAAATATTTCTTTCAAAAAGGTGCCAGCCAAGAATGCCACAAGTCCAGAACAATACGTTCTCTTTAGAACTCTGCTTATTAGTAGATGTCAATCACAGTTTGAAACCAAAAAAAGTAGATGAAAATATTGTCAAGCTGGAGGATGAGCTCTCCAAGTGCAACGATCCTGTAAGTAGTATTCCTTACTTCAAGATCTAAGTTTTGTATTTCTGTTTGTGTCCAGGAAACTATTTTGTGCTCATAAGTACATTTCAAACAGTCTTATAATAAATTATTGTCATTGCTATATGTGTGTGCTTGTACAGAAATACATATTTAAATTATTGCTATTTTCAATTAGAAAATTTTATAGGCGCAATATACCGTTTTTATTTGACCGGTTAGAAAACGGAGGTGTATTAATACACTTCCGTTTTCTAACTGGTAAAATCTATCATTATAAATCCCCAGTGTGGTGTTTATATTTGATTTCCTTATGTTATTTAAGTTATTGTTATTTTGTTGTGTTAGTTATGTTATTTAAGTTATTTAATTAATTATTACACAACAAATCAATTTCCTGGCGCCGGCACACGAATCCGTTCAGAGCGGCGGCCGGCTCGTGAGTGTTCACTCGCGGAGGTGTCCACCGCTCCGCTGTTTCTCAGATTTGTTTATTCGGTCATTATTCAATACATCACACCCAGCATCTGAGCAATGGTTCTGAATAAACAGCTAAGTTGAGACGAGCCTAGATTTTTATGTCTTTAAATATGATTCTAAATTTAGCTGCCATCTAAATATCACATCAAAGTTTTTAATTTTATTTTATATTTAAAACAATAGGGGTCAAATTACATGAGACTTTGGCGAGAGGGGGCGGGTTAGAACATGTCTTATTTTTCTTACAAGGCTGTGAAGAGTCTACATGATTCTTATGTAATATCATATAAATTCAATATCGTTTCAATGTTTATTTATAATAAATCAAATATGGTT
The DNA here is from genome assembly GCA_005406025.1 of Eumeta japonica. NCBI lineage: Eukaryota > Metazoa > Arthropoda > Insecta > Lepidoptera > Psychidae > Eumeta > Eumeta japonica. The sequence continues at coordinate 87,732 of BGZK01000958.1, read as the reverse complement.
TCAAAAAACGCGCGTTCTCCACGGCACGCCCAGAAGTATGTTGAATCCATAGCGACGTTCTCGCTTCGCCTGAAAGGAATTGCCTAGTATGCTCCAAATATTTTGCATTAAAGACTGTGAACCTTCATAAAAAACTACATGGATCTGATTCAAAACTTGGAAAAGAGCAGACTAAGAGTATCAGATGAGGTTCAGAAAATACAAGAATCAAAGTTGAATCAAGAATAATTGTGACATTGTTGAATAGATGGACATCGAGAATTTGGTAACATTGTTGACATAAATGATGCACTGGAACTGACACATTGTAGAAATGTTGCAGTGGCAGATCCTTTAGCTACCAAAGACTGATCAAAATATATACAGATCTAAAATGAACCGAATTTTACCAGAATATAAAAATTGTCATTGCAAACTTTTTCAATCATTTTATTACATTTTAGATAGATATTTTATCTTACGTAACATATAATAGCAGGGGTCAACCAATTCCTATTTTGTTTCTTACATAGGGTGGAGGGGATCAAAAAGTGTTAAAAAGTCTTATGTAATTTATGGATGGCCCCTAAAATATGTATATATAATAATAATAATATTTTATATTTTTAAATTACATTTAATAAAATGTAATTTTGAAATATAAAATAAAATCTTTTATAAAATCTGTTTAAAAAATAATTTATTAACTTATGTAAAAACAATAAACAAGAACATTAAATCAATATATCTATGCCTCAACACATCTTCATCTGTTCAATTAAATGTGACATATTGTGTAATTCAAATGGTACAGGCAAAAAAAAAGGAGCTGCAGTCACAAATAGAAGAGGAGAACAGGAAAGTACGCATGAGATCCGTCGGTAATGTGCGCTTCATTGGTGAGTTGAAATGTTTTTGATTAATATGAGGAATTAATTTGGTTTTTGAATATTATAACTAATAATAACTGTTCAAACATGAAAAATTTTGGTCTTATTATTATTTAGTGCCTGGGCAAGTGAGCTAAGATCGATATCTTTCAAGTTTCCTGTGGGTATATAACAACTTTTTATAAAATTGTTATTTGTGTTCATTTTCAACAACAAATCTTTAGATATATGAAGATTTAGTGCAAAATTTGCCTGCTACCTACTCTCAAATTTATAATGTTAAATAGTGTTATTTAACATTATAAATTTGATAACTGTTTAAATTATCTCATGTTCTTAAGAATGTGACATTAAGCCTACTGGTTCCTTATATCCAATAACATAGCAACAATGCAATTGGCTCATAATTTTACGAGGTCTATAAAGCAAATTTAAGAAAAAACAAATTTGAAAGGTAAAGTATTCTAAATCAATATGTACTTATATAAGTACTGAAGCTGTGTCTGATACACCAAAGTATAAACCTATGTACAGTCAATTTCTGTTTATCTGTATCGCGTTTATCCGAAATCCTCCTTTTCCGACCAAATATTTTTTGGTTACAATTTATAAAATATGTAAAAAACCAATGTCTAATAGGTGTTAAAAAGCCTAACGTATGCACCTGCCCCACCTTCACCCACCGAATACCATCGCGACCCATTACTTATTTGTTTATTACATCCTATTAGTATTATAAAGGCGAAAGTTTGTAAGAATGTGTGGATGCATGTTTGTTACTCTTTCACTACTGAATGGCTTTTTATGACACTTTACAATAATATAGCTTACACATCAGAATAACACATAGGCTGTAATTTATAAAGATATAGTGTGAATTATCCAAAATATAACGATAAGTGTCAAGTAAGTAGAAAAAAATCTGTCATCTGCGAGCTATTCTGGCGTGCGCCGCAAAAACCGTTGGAATTACACATATATAATGTATAATGGAAATATTTATCTTAAATAGTCCTACAAAAAAGCCCGCGACAGCATATATTTATCTTTTATGTGTAAGCCATTATTGCCAAAATAGTGAACCATAAATACAATAAAAAATTGACAATTTATTTCTAACGCACATTTGGTAGTAACAAATTGATCCTTATATCAAAATAAGTACTTTTATCACATTTGGTGTTTAAAATAGATAAACTTTGTCTTTTACACTACATCATTTGAACAAATATTTGAATAGTTATGACGATAGAAGCGTGTGCGCGATATTATTGTGCGGCCCGGCGGCAGGGTCAGACTATAAAGGTAGCAGGCATACATTTGAGCACGCTATGTTTTTCCCATGGCAAGCTCTACATGGCTTGCTTACGCGTTTCTAAATGGCAATATCTGTATGTTTTAAAGACCGAAATAAATCGTTTGTTTAACATAATTTATAGGAGTACTGCAATGCAATATAATGCAATATGCAATGTATAAAGTTATAGGTATAACTTTTGCATTACCATCAATTGTCATATATATCTGTTACCTATCTATCCTTACAAACTATAGTGTTTATAATACCTATAATACTTATTAGTGAGGTCATCACAAAAAATACTTAGTTCCAATTTATATACATTACACAATATAGTTGTTCGAACACTTATAACTGGAGAACGGCTGGACCGATTTTCATGACTTTTAATTTGTTGGTTTTGTCTTCGTCCTAAATAGCAGAATAATATAAAAACATTTAAAGATTGACATAAATATAAAATACTTTCTATCATTATAATCACAATTTTCCATCACCACGCGGGTGAAACCCCGGGGCGCAGCTAGTTTCTTCATATATGTACATACTCTATCAACCACGTAAATAACGCAGCTCACATTGGCATTGTGCCGCTCGCGTTGTACCCACCCGCGACCTACGCTTTTGGCTAGCTAGGCTGATACTTGACATGTTTCAACGTGTCTGCATTTGGAGCCATGCATTCGCTATTATTTATTTACATCTTTCGGTAGTCTGCTACTACCTGGTCTGGTTTACTAATCAGTATGACTCGTGTTAAAATCCAGGAAAACAGGAGGCTTTGGTTTATTCGAAATTTTCGTTTTTCGAACCAGCTGCCAACCTGATCATTTTGGATAAATGGGAGTTTACTGTACATGCCTTAAGTAATAAGATTTATTATACAGTAGTCTTTGTATTCTTAAAAATATTTAGAATATATAAAATAATTGATGGAAAACTATTAAAATTTCCTTTGAAAAAAATGAAAGGATTCACAAAAGTATTATACTGCCTTCTATGTTCATTGAGACAATAAAAATCTTTAAAAGAAATGATAGATTAAATTTTTAAACTAAAAAAAAATATGTTAAATGTTTTCTTTTACTATTTCATACAATTGTCTGAAAGATAATTGTCCACAACATTCATATATGGTCAAAATACAATAACTGTTTAAGAGCCACAAAATTTTCCACAAATTTCATATTTTTCGTTCTTTGTATATTGCGCTCAAACAAAGAGTCAATATAAAATGTGCTTCTAATTCATACTGGTTAGACATCCGTCGAATTCAATATTGTTGTCCAAGTAGTCTATCTTTCCGATGACTAATTTCATAGGTAATAATTTCCATTAAAGAAAACATATCCCTTTCAAATCTTTACTTTATAGCAGTAATATATTATAAGTTAATACAACCATTAGTTTAAAATTTCATTTCAATGATAGAATTTCTTAATCTTTATTTGGGTTTTTTGACAAGTGTATTTTATTGCTTCATTACGATGCAAAGAATACACTATAGTCATAGCTTTGTAATATTAATTAAACACAACCACAATTTTAAAAGCATGAAATGCTAAAAGTAAATAATTGTAGTATCCAGGAGCATCAACTACACATGCTCAGTGATACTTAACATTTATTATTTGCTCTTGGTTTATCTACAAATGTTCAGATGAAGCCAAGGGCAAATGTTAGTTATAAATAAAAATATATCTATATGCATAGAATTGGTTTCCATACATTTCTGGGCCAAAGACAAAGGGACTTTTGCCTAGGTATTTATGAGATTATACATGTGTGATAACAATGCAGGTGAGCTGTACAAGCTGAACATGCTGACGTCAAAGATCATGATATTCTGCCTGAACAACCTCGTAGACAAAATTCAGGAAGAAAAACTAGAGTGCTTGTGTAAGCTGCTCACTACTATTGGAGAGCAGTTGGAAAATGAAGCCAAGGAACAATTAAATGTAGTGTTCAAAAAAATGCAGGATATTGTGGACAAGAAGGGTGCAGTTAGCAGTCGTGTCAGGTACACAGTTCACTAATTTCTAAAAGGATTTCTGTTGTTGCTCTATTTGACTATGTCTTGAAGATATAAATAATGTTATAATTTTTATGTTCTGCCTAAAATATTGCGAGTTTAAGGCTTTTTTTCTCCAAAGTTTTATCAATTTTAGAGCATTATTTAGAAATACAACAATCCATTTTTTTTTAAATAAGTTTAGGTTTTACTTCTATTAGAAAATATATTTATTTTGGGAACTAGCTATGACAATACCAATTTGACATTGTATTGTGTGAGGTGCTAATTCGTGGAAATCCATAATGGACCCTTGCCTGCAACATGCCTTAACATGCAGCATGCAACTCACCGCTGACTCTCGAATCTGCCTCTCCACTATGAATCTCTATCTAAAGAATTGAATATTAATTTGAGAGGATTGACAGATATCAAACACATAAGCAATTGTTAATTTTATTTTTTATAATTATCTTGTATGTTAAAAACAACCGACACAACTTCGTTAAATGAACCACTGTCATGCAATGGTCAAAGAGCGACGAAAGCACCCTTACCAGCAGCCTCAAACCACCACCAATAGACATGTTTGTCAAATATCATAGACTAACCATCACCAACCATTACCCAAATCGTTACAGGCAAGCGTCCAATAATAGCGATTTATAAATTTTAATTTGGTCATTGAGCATATTATTATTATCTTCATGTTTTAAAATTCAAAGGATTCCAAAACATTTATACGTAACCCCTTCTCACACACAATGCAAAACATTGAAATTGTGATCGTTAATGAGCTTATGATGGAGCCAAAATGTTAAAAATTGAACCCTTATAGTTTTGTCATGTCTGTCCATCCATCCGTATGTCACAGGAATTTTATTCAAAGACTACAAGACTTACATTGATGAAATTTATAGACTAGGTGCCTTGTATAAACTGCTATATAATTTGATAGTTAAATAAGAAAACTAAATATTTCTAGGGAAAGGTAAGCACTCCATGCATGTAATAAAAGCTGAAAAATGTTGTTTTCACCAAATGTCAACATGTGGCATATGTTTCAACATCGCTTTTAAAAACACCTTAAAGTTTCTAAGCAATTATTCTGATATGTGAATAATTTCGGAAATGATCGCTTCAAAATTTGCAGAAATTGTCCCCCCTCTATTTTCTAAACTGTATGTCCTAAAAATATGGAAAACATAATGAAAGTAATACTTAATAAATATTTTCAATGGAAATTATTTTGAAAATGATCTAAAATACCTACTATTTTTGAGTTATTGCCGAAAAACCACGCTTCACAAAAAAGGACAAAGTGCCATGAAGATACTCTCATTTGCTGATGCACTTTAATTTACATTAGTTTAATAGTAATAGTTGACATATCTACTTGTTTTTCTAGTTATAGGTGACTAATTGCTTATAACTATTCTGTGTAGGAAATATGGAAAAAGTGTAACTTTTTTTCATCTGTTGTGCATTTATTTGTAATAATAGCTTCGGAACCCGATAATAAGCATGTTCCGACATGCTCTTGACCAGTTTTTTAGAATATTTTTTAAACTACATTATCAATAAATTTCAAAATCCAATCTACTCTTTACCTTGAAAAGCAACGAGAATAAACATAAACTACATCAAAATCCATTGGTTTTTTTAAGAGATGTTTTTTTTCTTCAAAATAATGTAAAATCCTTATTGGATTTGATGTTTGGGTATCAATTAATTTTTTTGCTTAATATACTGCGTCGAATGCCGCAAAGCGGTCACAATCGAACAACGCGTTCGTAAGATATCGTAGATTAAAAATTAACTAATTAGCTTTTTTATTCAAGCAAAATTAGATTTTTAAACTTGAAGAGCTCAAAACATATTAAAACAATTTTTTTGAGTTCGAAGTCCTCGAAAAAGCATTAAAATTGATCTTTTGACCTCCAAGAGCTCAATGTTTCACTGCTAGGTATACTTTGTACGCTTTAAGATAGAAAATAGCAAAAAGTTTCAGGAATGGCCTGCAAGCTAAACTGTCTTAAATTTTTTTATTTCGATAGAATCAAAAACAAATACAATAATAATTTTGAACTTGATGAGCTCAAAAACATTGATATATATGATAATGGGAAGTTTTTGGGATGGCCTGTAGGGTCAAAAATTTTTCATATTTTTGTATGAATAGCTTTAATTGTCAGTAAAGCCCATGGAAAAAATAAACTTGTGAAATGAACCAAAATGAACACTTGGAAGGCTGTTACTATATCATAAAATAACTTAGCGCTATGCCGTCATTTCTGAGTGGTACGGATGAGTACGTGAGTAAATGGAATTTCTCAGGTACAAGTGAGGAATTATGACTAATTATTAATGTATGGCTTTTTTATAGTTTATTGATGATTAAAAGCACTTGTTGATAAACCTAGTGCCGTACTAAAGTGGTGGTGCCGGAAGTCAGTGCGAAATTTTAATTCGCTGGTAATTGTAGAAGCAATATAGATCATTTATTACTGTACGACATTTGTGTAATTCTTTTTATATACATATACAGATACTTTACCCATGAACGCCGTACATATTTTCAGCGCAGGGTCAAAAGCCAAGGGTCGCAACCCTTTCCCTACACCCATATGATATAAGGTCATTGTAAAATGTAAGGCATCTTGTTCAAAATGTTATTTAAGACAGACAATAATGTTTGATAATTGTGCCGTCCAAAAGTTATTGTTAATATTTGTGTAAATAAATACTTATCTACATTTCAGGATTTACCGAGTTATTACTGCTGTAAGATCATAAATTTAAATACGACAACTTTTTTTTGATATAATGTTATTAAATATTACCGTTGTTTCTTATAGCCGTTCATTATAAATGGTAACAAAATAAAAATATTAGGATAAAAAGATATGAAATTTCCGGGATTTATAAAGTTTTTCAAATGTTCCTGGAGTAATTTGAGGAGTAATATTTTTAAAGATTATTGTTATTTTACATGTAACAAATATAAATAAACAAAAAAATCAGATGCCGTACATTTTACGTCAGATTATTCTTTACAGCTGATAAAAACTTCGTTAACGTTTGAGATGTCCCTTGAGGTCATTAATAACTGTACGGAATTTGATAAATTTTGTTTGTAATATTAAATAATAATAAAAATTTATAATGCCGTACATTTTAAATGACATATTACGTATAATAAACCTAGCAAGTGAAAACTGTTATTTTCAGTATTTCAGCTTTTGAAAGATTTATCTATAAAATAAATAAATTTAAATTATGATTATGATTTATTTATCTGAGATGTTTGTACACTAGTTTATCTTAAACAAGAGATCATATAACAATAATTTTTCATTCGGGATTCGGTTAATTACAAAGGAAAAATTTTATTCCGCGTCTTCATCTGATTCGTTATCAGTCTCGTATTCCGTTGATTCCGCATAAAATAAATTTAGAAGTGTGGTTTAACGTGGCGTGGCTCTTGTTATAACTTATGGTATTGCTATACTTGTATAGTAGTAACGTATATACAATATGGTGAATCACGACGCAAGCGCCAAACTCTTAAAATTACTGAATTTCCAATGAATTCAGTTTAAAGATAAAAAGGTGAGTGTGCGATTCACACACGATAGAATTGGAACTTCAGTAAATCGACAAAAGAATGAGATGAATGTATATAACAAGGGTAGGATAATTAACATATGTTATTTAATTTTAATTTTGTTTTCGTTTTTTTTTGCGTCGATATTAACGCCACATTTTGGCATTCGTTTTCGGCATCTTATAAAATTTATTATTCAGCACAAGATATAAAAATACTCACAAACACTGTTAAATAATAACACACCACGCTGACTTCTTACTAAAAAGCTGTAATACGCAGCCGCATACAGTGTATAGTGTATAGTTTGTATTAGCTCACGTGCTTTTCACATATACTAACACATGTTAAATGCTCAAATACAAGCAAGTATTAAACAGTGTGCAATATACATACACACTGACATTTGCTCTCTCGCTCTGTCCTACACATTTATGTATTTCTGTCTCTTACCCGTCCGACATTTGCTCTCTGCTCTGTCTTACATATTTTTAAATTTGTGTCTCTTATCTGTCGTTTTTTTCGTCGCATCCGGTTTGGAATCACAACGATTCTATAGAAGTTTCACTTCAAAAATTGTTCAAATAAATACAAATTATTGTACTTATTTGTATTTTTAATTAGGAATTATTTTGCAAAGAACAGTATATACAATAAAAATCAAAGGTAAAAGAAAAATATTTTAAAAAATAATAATAGAGGGTAGGTATTCTGCCACGTTACAGACAGCGGTTTGAGGCGGTGGAATAACTACCATTTCATAGACTAGCGGACTATGAAAAGTGTACGGCATTTATCTTTTATTGAAGATTGTCAAAAGAGTTAAAACCTATGTTTTGCCGTACAGACAAAAGTCACCGGAAAGTCACTCTTTTCAGAGGGAAGTAATTTACCCAGTACACCTATGTGTTCCACAAAAAAAGTACGGCATGCTGGAAAATATTATCTACTCATGAAGTACTCTGAAGATCATTTAATTTTATGTTGTTCGATATCATCATCACCTAAATGCTAATCAGAGATAAGGGTTGCGACCCTTGGCTTTCGACCCCTGCCCTGAAAATATGTACGGCGTTCATGGGTAAAGTATCTGTATATGTATATAAAAAGAATTACACAAATGTCGTACAGTAATAAATGACCTATATTGCTTCTACAATTACCAGCGAATTAAAATTTTGCACTGACTTCCGGCTCCACCACTTTAGTACGGCACTAGGTTTATCAACAAGTGCTTTTAATCATCTATAAACTATAAAAAAGCCATACATTAATAATTAGTTGTAATTCCTCACTTGTACCTGGGAAATTCCATTTACTCACGTACTCATCTGTACCACTCAGAAATGACGGCATAGCGCTCAGAGTTATTTTATGATATAGTAACAGCCTTCTAAGTGTTATTCACGTTGGTTCATTTCACAGGTTTATTTTTTCCATGGGCTTGTAGTCTACAGAAATTTGTACCAAATGCCAATGTAGAAGGTTTCATTTTAATATTCTAAGAACAATTAATACAATAAAAGACAAGTGTATACCTATAAACATTTGCTAATACTTATAAAAGGTCAAAGGAATCGCTAACAATTTATTAAGAAGCTTTTTTGTCACTATTTATTTTATTTGCTCCTAGAAAAAAAATATTTGAATCGAGTTCTATGTACTATTCATGGAATTGAAGGTAGACAAGTTTAATAAAAAAAAAAGAAAAATCAGGACAACTAAGTTTTGACAGTAGTTTTTAAGTAATCGTATTACATAAAAGAATAAGTAAACTTTTGAGTTAAAGTACTTTAAAAATTAATCTTTCTCATGTAATCACGGGCGACAATAATAATATGCGCGTTAGACGCATTAAACCTTATAAGGATATAATACTACTTTTATGAAGTAATCAAAGAGGTGCATGCTTGCACAGGTTTATGCTGGAAGACGTGATAGCACTCCGGCGGCGGCGCTGGGTCGCACGCAGCGTCCTGGACTTACAGCCGCAGACCATGGAACAGATCCAGCGAGAGGCTGATATGCAACAGCGCCACATCGAGGTTGGTAACCAGCTTTTATAAAGCTCCCAATATTAGCAAATGTTGTTAAATTATATTTGAAATGTATAAATTAAATGGTTCATGCATAAATTAAAGGCTGTCCTGGCTGGAGGTGATGCTTCACCTCATAATAAATAAAATGGAACGAAAATTTTATTAAATAATTTTCTGTTTGAAGACAATAATAGTAACTTGGCATTTTATAGCTATTACCTAAAATTAACTCTGGGTATTAATGGGCCTTGTATAAATTACGTCACCTGTTGAGGTGACATCACTCGGCAAGGAGGCGGATGTCGTCAGCTTTGTGATGTCACATATATAAATCTAAAATATTGAAATCTAAACTTCAATGTTAACCATAAAACTTTGAAATGTTTGATTCACTGTTGATTTATTATTGATTGCATGAAAAAGATTTTTAATAAAAATATGTATATAATTTTGGAGGTGCTGTTTGTTATAATTTGATAATTTTTAAATATAAACTGCTAAATATGTAATGTCACACCAAAGGCGGGGGTCACACAATTTGACTATTTGTAACATGTTTGGGCCATGGGGAAGTTCCTAAAATCCTGAAATTCATTGAATCATAATATGACGCATACAATTTTATTGAATTGAAGCATACTATTTTAGTATTAACTTTATTAAAGGAATGCTAGTGCTAAAACAGGCTAACGATTATGCCAGTGCTAATCTTGACTGGATGTGTTATACAAACCATATTGCCTAAGATGATTACAAATAAATAACAAGACTGTCAAATTTATGTCCCACTATTAAAGAGGCATTCCCCTTCCTCAACCTGTAAGTCCTCCACGATGACCCTATATTGGGGTATATAATTAAAAATACTGGGGTACTAAATTATGCAAATAATGCTTTTGACAGAAAGTGATTCATAGATGAAAGTGAAATTCACAGATTTATTTTGTAATTCCCTTTATAGCTTATATATATTATAACTTATATTTACTGTTCAAACAATATAACTAGCTAAAGTAGAAATTTAAATATGTGACTTGTTTAACATTTTATGCCACAATATAAGATAAAATCTCAGTAATTCTTAAAAACACAATATTTGTATGGGGTTTAAAAGGAAAAATACTATTAAAACCTTATGTTGTAATAAGGTTAAATTGGAGGTCAATAAAATAACACTAATACATAATTTAACTTGCGAATAAAGCGAATTTATTCATAAGAATGGATATCCAAGCAAATTGGTAAGGATGGACATTTTTTTTGGAAGTGGATATAGAAGTATATATTTGCAGTAAAAAATAATGAAAATTGGGAGATAGAACTTGTTAAACATTTACTAAAAACCGCTCATAAACATAATAGTAATTATAGTTTTGAGTTTGTACATATAAGCGAGAAAGGCTTGAGGTTAAATGTTTTGGAATCGTTAGAAATTCAAAACATTAGCAATGACTGGATAAATACTCAAATTAGAGTTGTTTCACGTCTGCCTGTAGCAATTTGGACAATGTTTTGGTTTTGGTTAATCTATGATTATCAACAGCCATGTATGTCATTTGGCTCTCTGTGACTGATTGTGGATATCTGTTTTTTGTACCATACTGACATTTGTTATGTTTTACAATGGTTGGGAGCAAATCTGTTAATGATGGTCAATATATAAGTACGCATAAAATCTATGTACTAATTTTTATATCAATTAGTGAAGCAGCCTAGACAATTATGATTGTAATACTTGCTTAGGTGTTCATTATCTATCAATTCTCATAAATCGTAATTCAATTTGTTGGAGAAGGATTCATAGTGAAAGAGCAGATTCAAAGGTCAATTACTGGCGGATTGCATTACTTTTATTATCACAGCTTATTTCATAAGTTGCAGTAAAATATTTTTGTTTGCCTGTTTGTATCTGGCTAGTTTTTATATGATTAAATAGATGATATTTAAAAAAGTAAAACGGTGTCCTTCCATTTTTCTGTTGTTTTTTTGTCCACTAAAGTGAGTAAATCTTACATAGAAATTCGATACATTTTGAAGTTTAATAAAACTTCTCGTACTAACGAGGAAGGGAAAAATGTGACTTAAGCTGCAGAAAAAAATTGTGACGTTCATGTACCTAATGCAGTGTCGGTAACAGTAGCATAAAACTAGTTCAAGTGTTTTCAGTCTGGTAATTTTAATGTCAAAGATGAACCTCGTTCTGGTTGACCTGTTACAGATTAAGTCAACGCCATTTTGGTAAAAGTAGAGCAAGAATGGCATATTGGTTGTTACAATATAGCTGAAGAGCCGGGGATTGATCCCAAAACAATTATGACCCATGTTAACGCCATATTCTCGAAATTAAATACAGTGGTAGATAGCCCCCTCCTTATCTAAACTGGATATACAAAAAATCTCGACACTTGGGTCCCACATAACGTACACTGAAAGAAATCTAATGTATCTGTACTCATTTGTGATTCTCTACAGAAATGTATTGAAACCGAACAGTTTTTGAAAAGATTGATCACTGGTGATGAAAAATGGATGAACTATTACAAGAACGTACAAAAAAAAATCATGATCAAAAGGCAAGCAAGGTCCACAGACTATAGTGAAACCCGGATTAACTCATAATAAGTTGATGCTATGTGTATGGTGGGATTGGAAGGGAATTATTCATTATGAGCTTTTACCGTTGGGCAAACCATCAATTTTATCTCTACTGACTACTGCTAATGAGACTCCGGCAAGAAGTAAAGAAAGAATGGCAAAAATTGATCAACAGAAAGGGTGTCATTTTTCATCATGATAATACCAGAGCACATAAATTTTCAGCCACTCTGCATATATTGAAAGACTCGTAGGGAAGCGTTAATATATCTACTGTATAGACCTGACCTTGCGCCCTTAGAATTTCCCGTTTCGATCTCTTCAGAATTCTTTAGATTGTGTTAGGTTAACATCAAGAGAGGACTGTCAAAACTATGTGTCGCAGTTTTTTGATAAGATTTTGCAAAATTTCAACAACAACGGGATTGTGTCACTTTTTACAAAATGACAACAAATTGTTGAACAAAATAGCATATAAAAATAAATATTTTTTTACTCGACCATAGCAAGTGAGCTAGATTTGAAATATCAAAGATGTTACAAGCAGGATTTAGAAAATTACAATTGAGTTCCTTGTTAAAATACAAATACAAATTCATTATAACATATTACAATATAATACAATTCAACATTTAATTATATATGTTCATAACTCATTAATATTGCATAATCTGCAAGCCATTTCGAGTTGACGTACTTTGTAAATACTAATCACTTTTATTGTATTTTTGATGATTCTTTCATGTGCAAGTCTATGGTAATGTTTTTTGTTTGCAGATAATGAATGCGACCCCGCAGAGGCGCGACGGCGGCGGCGGCGGTGCCGGCGGCGGGCGGCGGCGCGGCGATCGGCGTACTCCCATTCCGCATCATGAGCCCTCGCGACAATCCTACAGCGTCGACACCAATAAGCTCAAAGCCGGCGTCAACAAGGTAATTTAGTGATATATTTTAGATCTATTCGTTTTAAAATAATGCATTTTCGTATTATTGCAATCATCGCATTTTGTCATAAATAATTTGATTATAATAAACCTCAAACAAATAATTTGTGCAAAAAAAATCTGGGCAATGGTTAATCTTTCGAAGCAGCCCCGATACTTACTACTGTTTTCAAACTCAAAAACATTGTTGCTTGCAATTCATTGTTAAAATTGATCAGCCAAGAACTCTGAAAACTAATTTGGAAAAACACTAAAATTCTTTCGACAATAATATCTCTTGATGAACCCCTCAAATTGGGATCATTTTGGATTGTTTGATGCAGTTTATTTGAATGTCAAAGTTAATAATATTTCAAAATGAATCGATGAATATAGCTAAGAGTTATTTTAAAACTCATCATCATCTATATCTTAAACATAACAATCTATTTCAACCAGGCTTACAACATTTGATACAGGCTTATTAGAAATAAACATAATTGTATTTTGGAATCCATCTACAGTGGACTGCACAGGCAAATTATTGTAAGCAATGTATGTTGGGAAATCTATGGACCTTGAAGTCTGAAACCGCTTACTTTCATTTGAATTCCTTGTTTACGGCTCTTCGAAGATCCCCTGTCTCATACCAGTACAGCAGTGTGCTTTTAATGTTGCAAGGATTACCCACACAGCCCCAATAGAAGGCTACAATAACTTGCAAACCCTGCAATGGACAAAATAGTATGTGTGAACTGCCTTCGACAGATAGTGATTAGGGTGCTTTTTTGAACTATTTTTTTTTTCGGTCCCATGGAGAAATTTTGTTGGAAGTACCGTAAATAAAATTCCCTGAAAGTTTGAGCCCTTAATATTAATATTAAGTACTAGACCAAGGCGTGTAAAGATTTCCCATTTAAAATACATGTAAAACTTGATTTTTTTTCTTTTAAATTTTATAACTCAGAGACATTTAATGGGATTATCTCGCCCAAAGACATGTCTTCTTCAGAATTGAACGCTCTACAAAAGTCTCCATTACAGTAAAGTCATGACTTCCACCTACGGGGTAGTACAGGCCCCTAAACCTAATTTTTCCATAAAATTTGCGTTTTTTTGGATTCACCTCGTAAACAACACTAGCTACGGAAAAATTGTAAATGACAAACTTGTAGGAAATTTTATTTCCTACAAAAAAGTCTTTGGCACCAAATCGTTAATATTAATACTTTTTGAGATATAGAGATTTTAAGTTAAAGTGGTATGGAATTTTTATGGATTTCTGAGCTTAATTGTTAAATTATCAATTTTTTATTATAAATTGTAAATTTTTCATCAAAATAAATAGTTGCTAATAAAAATGACTATATTCAAGTCAATTTTTATTAAAAAAAAAAAAAACAATTAATTTAATGATGTTTTCAATGAATTACAAAAATATTGGAAACAACAAAAAATCTAATTTTAAGTAAAGTCTCATCTATAAACACAATTATTGGACTTTATAAAACATTTTTCCTCGAGTAAGTTTATTTTGTGCACAACGGATACTGCGAGCGATGATTTTGTACTGTTTGAAAAATTTTTTGTCTTTCATCTTCATCATGAGTTAAAGCTTCACTGAATTTTTGAGTAAGGGCGACTCCTCGTTCAGCAATATCATTTACCACTTTCAAGTTTTTAAATGTGTCAAGACATTTTTGGTAATCAGGATTTGATTCCCATGTATGTTGTTCAGTATTTATAAATTCTTAAGAAAGGTCACAAACTGTTTAAAAATCAACGTTGAGTTTGGAGTCACAAAGTCACTGATGTTGTCAGCAAATGAAGAAATTAGGTTGTAAGGCACTGAAAAATCAATCGTTTGTAATGTAAAATATAAATAATCGGCGATTTAAATGACAATTTATAGTAAAATGTTTGTGTTTATAGATGAGACTTTACTTAAAATTAGATTTTTTGTTGTTTCCAATATTTTTGTAATTCATTGAAAACATCATTAAATTAATTGTTTTTTTTTTTTTAATAAAAATTGACTTGAATATAGTCATTTTTATTAGCAACTATTTATTTTGATGAAAAATTTACAATTTATAATAAAAATTGATAATTTAACAATTAAGTTCAGAAATCCATAAAATTCCATACCACTTTAACTTAAAATCTCTGTATCTCAAAAGTATTAATATTAACGATTTGGTGCAAAGACTTTTTGTAGGAAATAAAATTTCCTACAAGTTTGTCATTTCCGTAGCTAGTGTTGTTTAGGTGAAAAAAACGCAAATTTTATGGAAAAATTAGGTTTAGGCCTGTACTACCTGTAGAATCATGACTTTACTGTAATGGAGACAGACGTTCACTGAAAAGACATGTCTTTCGAGATAATCCCATTAAATGTCTCTGAGTTATAAATTTAAAAGAAAAAATCAAGTTTTAATGGGAAATCTTTACACCTTGGTCTAGTACTTAATATTAATATTAAGGGCTCAAACTTTCAAAATTTTTAGGTACTTCAACAAAATTTCACCATGGGACCGAAAAAGAAATAGTTCAAAAAAAAAAGCACCCTAATAGTGATATCGGAGAATGATGTGATTGAAAAAAGATTACAATAGAGAGTGGAGTACAAGAAGTACGTTAAGTTGAATTTGCCATTTAGAAAGGGTCAATAAAACTTAACTGAGAAAATAAATCTATAAAGCGGAATATCTGTAATGGAAGGGTTGACAAGAGTTATTGTATAAAATCGTATGCAGACCAAATTGGTGGTAGGTACGTTAAAAAAGAGGCAAAGTTCAAACACTCAAAACCGTCCACTTTATATAAAATCATTGATGAATGTCACCGAAGCAAAAAAGATATGCAAATCTATCATGTGGAAATCTGTAGCCTTTTCTCATCTTCAGGAAAATAGGTGTGAGTTTATAGTATTACTAGTGGACACATAAAAATAACACATAAAATTCTTGATAGGTAGATGATTAGTTCTCAGCCATCTTTTTGTGCTTATATTATTACTTTGAATGCTGTAAAGCAGATCAAAATTGAATAGTGTTCAAAAGATTTCGTAGTTAAAATATTCAAAAAATAGCATTTTTTAACTTCTTGTTAGGAAAACTGAAAAAAAATAGGTTAACCCTGTAGGCCAACCCTGAAACTTCCCGCTATTTTCGAGTTCAAAACATTCGAAAATATACGGGATTTGACGCGATTTTTTGAGTAAAAAAACGGTTTGTTTCGATTTCTTTCGACAACGATTTCTCGCAAACGAATCAACCGATTTTGACCCGGTTTGCGGCAATCGACGTGTTTTTACAGGGTCAAGAGCTGGTTAGAACGTGAAATCGATCGGTCAAGCCGTTTCGTAGTTATTCCAAAAACAACTGTTTTTTTTTTTTCTTTCGACAACGATT
This sequence comes from Eumeta japonica, assembly GCA_005406025.1. Lineage (NCBI taxonomy): Eukaryota > Metazoa > Arthropoda > Insecta > Lepidoptera > Psychidae > Eumeta > Eumeta japonica. The sequence continues at coordinate 70,975 of BGZK01000958.1, read as the reverse complement.
TCTCATAAACGAATCAACTGATTTTGACCCGGTTTGCGGCAATCAACGTGTTTTTAATCGGCTAAGAGTTGATTAGATTTTGGAATTGATCGGTCAAGCCATTTTAAAGTTATTTCGAAAAAACCACTTAAAAAAAAATTTTTTTTTCTTAGTTTTTTGAAAATTTCTCAAAATCTACGGTCCAAATCGTCCCAAACTTTCAGGAAATCTAAGTTTGGTGAAACTCTTTGGAACGCCGTTTAGTGGGCTCGATTCGGTCAAGCCGTTTTAAAGTTATAAGAGGTTTACTTACATCCACACATTAACACACACACACACCAGATGGTGCTCTTTACAATTTACAAAACAGAATATTAGTTGAGTTTATTTTTTTTTTAAAGAATAGCATTGTATGATTATTAACATAGATAAAGTTCTTAACATCAAATGTGACTACTTTCAATATAGGTTAATATGTGCGGCGCGGGGTGGATCTAAGAGTCGCTGAGCCCGAAAACAAAATGCCGACAATTGCAATTCGGGACGTGGTAAAGGTTAACTCGGATGAGGAGATAGTTAGGTCGTTGAGGACCCAGAACTGGCACATCTCCGAAAGTCTTGACTGGGACAAGCAAAGGTGCTACCGTAGAAGGGCACGAAATGACCTCGAATGCCATCCTGTGCTGGAGGTCAGTACCGAGCTGTACAGTCGTCTCCCTAAAAGCCGGCTATGTATATGTGGGGCTCCAACGGCGCCCGGTCTGGGATCACCCCTTCTAATACTGTATTAGCTGCGCTGTTAGGGCTTCGGACACGGCAAGCGTTACTGCAAGGACGTGTCCGACAAGTGCGCCCACTGCGGGGGGCACCATATAGGCTCAGAGCCACTCCCGGAGCACAGGAGAGACCCTGAAATGCATCAACTGCATCAAGAGCGGCCGGGAGGATACCGCACATGGAGCGGTCAGCTCAGAGTGCGGTGTCCGACATAAATGGGACGAGATAGCTCGGTCTAAAATTTTGCAAGCCACCGGCGCCCTGGATTCCCATGACCGCACCAAAACGGCTGAGGATCATCTCTGGAAGAATGCACTGGCTACGTATCCCTGCGGTTCATTCAGTCCAACATGCAGCGAAGTAAACTCGCTATTGCTGAGCTGCTCGTTGAGGCTGAAAAGCGAAAAATCACGGTAGCTCTAGTCCAGGAATCCTATATTGGGAATACTGGCGAGCTGCGACGGTACCCAGGGTCCAAAAGATGACTCCGCGAAGGGGACCCCGTCAAAGCCGCCATTATAATCCTGAACCATGACGTGGACGTCGAAAAGGATCAGACTCCCAACGACGAAAACGTCACAGCTGCCGTGATAAGGGCCGGAAACTGCGGGATTGGCATTGTGTCGGTGTACTTCGAAGGAGATATGCCCATCGGCCCGTACCTCGATCGCGTGCGATACGTCTGCTCTAAACCCAGGATAAAAAATCATCCAGGGCAGTGAACGCGATGATGCACATGGTGTGGATCTCTGTGACTTTCACGATGCTGAGGGGCTGCACATCTTGAACGAGGGCAGCACGCCCACGTTAGAGGTGTATAAGGGGGGACCATCTTTTCAGAAGCGTGGTGGATGTGACTGTGTGCAGCTCCGCTCTACTGGATAAAGCGGATGAATGGCAGGTGGTCCAAGACGTAACATCCTCGCACCATAACGCGGTCACGTTTGCCCTGCGGATGGATGGACGGTCTGGCCCTCGGTTTCCCTGCGGTACACGAATCTACAACACTGCAAAGGCTCGATGGTCGGAGTTCGGAACAGCTATGCGTAGCAGCTATGGATGCTACTGTGTGTGATAGGGTTCTGACCATCGAGATGGTGAAATCTGTGGGCTCCTGCGACCAACTCGACGAGGTTGTTGAGACCTATACCGATTGCATCCGACAAGCATGCGACGCTGCCATTCCACGAAAAAGCTTGAAGCGTAGACTGAAACTCCCATCGTGAAATCCCGAGTTAAAAGGGCTAAAACGGCATACGCGCACAAAAAAGCGACGCATCCGAAATCCGGCCCGCAGCAGATGGGAGTACGTGGTCAGGGTGTACGTGCGTGCCAAAGAGGTTTACGAAAAGGCTGCGGCTGAGGTGCAGACTGCTTGTTGGAAGCGGTTTTGCTCTGCACAGGACGGAGAGAGCCTGTAGGACGGCATCTACATGGTCATCAGGAAAACGGGAAAAAACCGGAAGGACGTACTATTGTAAGCCGACTCGGGACAAGTGTTAGGTCCCAAAAGAGTCGGCTGCTCTCCTGACGGAAACCTTTTTCCCCGATGACCAGGTCGATACTGACGATCCGTTTCATATGGAAGTCAGAAGACGAACCGACGGGGATTGTCTACCACCCATGGCTTCGGAAGATTTGCCCGGGATGGATCTGCCTTTTACCAGTGCCGAAATTAAGGATGCTCTTAAAGGCTTTCATCCTCGAAAAGTCCCGGACATTAATGGATTCATCTCGGTCATATGCTAGGTGGCCATTTTCCGGGACATGGGATTGTTCCTAGCGATGGCGAATAAATGCTTAGAGCTGGGATACTTTCCCCGAGTCTGGAAAGTGGCTGCCATATAGGTGATCCCGAAGCCGGGCAAGGATGACTACCTGTCCGAAGTCCTACCGACCTATGGCACTGCTCCCTGTGCTGGGCAAAACCTTGGAAAGGATGCTAGTCGGGCGCCTTGAATGGCACATAATGCCTAAGCTGCAAACGACGCAGTATGGCTTTACGCCGCAGCGCGGGACGGAGGATGCCCTCTATCATCTAATGACCTACATCTATAATGAGTTCAGATCTCAATAAGATCTTTCTAATGGTGTCATTGGACATAAAGGGTGCCTTAGATAACGCGTGGTGGCCGCCATCGAAGACCCAGCTGTTCGTTCATAAATGCTTCGTTGAGGACTCTACTCCAAGAACTCAGGGAACTCGGCGTATATGTTGATATGTTCACGGACGATGTGGTCCTCATGTCCTCCGGATAGCCGATTTCTCCGATCGAGGTGGCCAACCGTGCTCTAACTCACGTGCACTGCTGGGGAATCAGAAATAAGCTGAGGTTCGCGCCATCGAAAAACTAACTCGCTGGTGCTGATCAAAAATCTGAAATATGACAACCCAGTGGTGCACATGAACGGCAAACAAATCAGCTTGGTTGGCGAAATACGTCTCCTCGGTCTGACCATAGATAGGAACCTGACCTTCATTCTTCAGGTCACCAAAGCCTGTAAAAAGGCTATAAATATCTATAAAGGCCTAGTCTGATATGCTAAGGCGACGTGGGGGTCTGGGCCGGATATTGTGAGGGCCATGTACGTATTCGTGATAGAGCCAATCGTGTTGTACGTCTCGTGCGTTTGGCACCGGCGACCAGGAAGCTTGGCGTGCGAAAGATGCTGGACGCTGAACATCGCAGTGTCGCTCTAAAAGCATATGGCTATATGACGTAAAGTATGGAAAAGATTTGGGGGACACTTTTCGACCGGGAACTCGAGAGGCCCGTATATTTCGGCGATTTGCCTCACCCTGCTCACGTGCCGCAGATCAGGTTCGAGAGCGTCGAGAAACTAGACTCCCACACCTTGAACCGTCTCGCAGTGGTCGGGCCGCCCATCTATACCGACGGCAGCCGTATAGAGTGCAAAGTCGGTGCGGTGCGGTCCTGACGGAATGGCGGCACGGGGTGGAGACATGGTACTCGACGTCTAACTCGATCTTTCTGCACGGTCTTTCAGGCGGAGATGGTCGCGCTGCAAAGAGCGATAAAGAGAGTGAAAATAGAATAAAGATGGGCTTGTTAACGTATTCAGTAACTTCAGGTCAGCCCTGAAGGTGTTGACCGGCCCCAAGACCTATCACCCTCTGGCTCACGAAACTAGGCGCGACATCTCCGAGATCGTTGCGGAAGGCAAGGCTGTGCGCCTATTCTGGGTCAAAGCGAATGCCAGAATAGCGGGAAACCATCGTGCGAACGAGCTCGCCAGGCGCGCCGCCTTCACCAAGAAGACGGCAGCGGACTGTGGTAAGTTTCCGCTGTCGTACGCGAAAAAATGTGATCAGGACGACGAGCCTGGAGGAGTGGCAGGAGCGATACGCCAAGGGAAGCACTGGTGAGATCATCAAATGCTTCTTTCCCCCCAAGTGGATCAAGCGTACAGGGTCCTCTGACAAATCAACATCACGTCCCAATTGGCGCAACCCCTAACGGGACATGGCGGGTTCGTACGGTACCTGTTCAGCTTTAAGCTGAAGGACTCGCCGTACTGCACTTGTAACCCCGCCAAGATCCAGGATGTGCTGCATGTCCTCGAGGAATGTGATATGTGCCTTCGGGGGCGTGCGGCGCTCGAGGCGGAATCGGCGTCCAGATTGAGAGGAGGTACTTCCCGGAAATCTTGGAAGAAACGGATAATAGAACGAAATTCTGTGCCTTGGTAGTAGAGCATTGCAATAGTTTGAATACAGTTGTGTAGAAAGCAATATATATTAATATAACAAAAGTAAAACGGTATTATTGAAATAGTAATTTATACGCCTAGGGAGGTAGGGTAAAATATGTCGAGTTTAAAATAGATAAATTAAGTATAAGAAACAAGTATTTACGTTATTTACGTATAAGTTAAGAAGAATAAATATAACTAATTTATTATAATAAGTAAGTAGAAATAAAAGTAAAGTACTAGAAGTGTAAGTATAAGGACTGAAAAAAAGAAAAAGAAAATGAAAAAAGCAGAAAAGGAATTAAAAAGAGAAAAAAGTAAATAAAAACTTGTAAGTAATAGAAAGACAAAAGAAAAGGTGTAAATAAAATATAACATGCATAATTTATTTAACTAGAGCCCTCCCTACATACCTTAGAAGTGAATGCGACGAATGCCAGTTGAAGTATAAATCTGAGAACAAGTATACAAGGGCCGTAGTCGCCATGCTACGTGGGCGGATTAAAAAAAATATATGTGAAGCCAGCACATCACATAATTACAAAAATTATTATTACAAATGCTTAAAATTGACAGACATGTGTCAGACACCAAATAATGGCACAAAACAAGTGGAAAAAATCGTCATCTGTTAAAATTAGTTAAAAACAAAAATGGAGTAATTGTTTATCCATAAAGTATCTGTGACAGTAGAATTAAATGATGCATTATCATTTTGACAAACGCCACCTTACTATAAAATAAATAGTTTTAATTAATGAAACAATTTAATTCAATGAATATTCAATCGAAGTATATATGGACTCAATGTTGTCAAAGCTGGAGTACATTATAGTACATAAGCAACAAATACCATGTTTTTATTGTGTGACGTACCAGGGGCAGATCCTGAGCAACACCAAGCTAGCGCCGCAGAACAGTGGGTGGGTACACGGCGTTTGGTCGCGATCGCCGCACACGCCGGCCGCGAACGCTACGCCCCCACCCGCGCCCGCACCGCTCTCTAACAAGTACAGCCTGCTCCCCGACAGCGACGACGCACCGGCGCCCGCGCTAGGTGCGTATTTTGATCATGCAATTAGGGCAATTATCGGTTTTATTATTTTTGATCTCTATGAAATGAATATATCGATAATTAACATGTAGAAATAATATTCCAAAAACGAATACAAGTAATAAAGTATTATAAAAAATTTATAAGTGTTCTAACTAAGGCGAACCTCTTATGAATGCGTGTTAAAAAGCATCTTAAATTAATGATATAACCTATAAAATATATAAAAACAACTATTAAGTGCATTTTGACAGACTGATTACTTTAATAATTTTGTTCTTAGTATTATTTGAAGAGTTTTATTGTACTTCTCTTATACAATTGTTACATAATTTCTATATAGACCCTATAAAATAATTTTTGGGTTATATATAGAATCTATTTCTTATATATAGAACAAATTCCATTTATAAAAATGGAATTTATCTTGTGCAAGACATATTAAAGTGTAAACATATGTTAGATTTTTTTTTGTGAAAACAATGAATTGAAATAAACTGAATATTAATTTGAGAGGCTCGGTCCTCTTGAATCAATATCCAACTCATTGAATAGGTTTCATAGTGGAAGAATAGATCCGAAGGTCAGCAGTGGGTTGCATGCTGCGTAATATCTCAGGCAAGCGTCTAAGCTAAACTTGGTCTTAGATCTTAGTTTGTGAATTAAAAAGTTTCTGGGAGTGATATGCTCCATGCTGCGACATGAAGGTGATTGAAACCTGGCACAACATGCAAATAACATTGTGGTATGCTTCATTGTTGCTGCTAATTGGTGACATTATGTATTTATTTGAAATACAATTAAACAAGTTATCAATATTCAAAACACATTCAGAAGTACTCGTTGATTAATTATTATTTATATTATAAAATTGCTATAAGAACCTGCTCTGCAAGTTGTTGATGCTTATGATAGAACGCTATAATGTATTTAGATATTTTTAAGAAATTAATACACAAAGATTTATTATTATCTTCTACTTTCACATAAGTACTTCTTGGTTGTACTTGATTCTCCTAATGGCAGTGGAATTTTGTGGATAACTATGAGAGTTTTATGAATTACATGATAATCTTCCTTTTAAATTTTATCTTAACTTGATAACAAATAAACATATATTTTTTTATTGAACTTTACTATGAAGAATAGTTTACACAAATCCTTTGTTTTAGTATTTTCTACCATGAGCAGTATTTCAGTTTAAGTGTAAGAGTCCATTCTATACTCTTACACATACATCCATTGTTCAATATTCATTAGTTAATACAAACACATGACTTTTTTTATAACAGTTCATAAACAGGTAAATATTTTCATATGGATTAAATTTAAGAATGATTCCTCAAAAAGTATCAGAGTGAGAAAAGGTGGAATTGTTACCGTGGTAACCAGTCGATGTAAAAGTTTGCTAATTGTCAAATTAACATGTAGTGCAGGGTTGCGACGTTTTTACTTAACTTTTTGGCTACTTATTGGGTTACACAGAAAAGATTGAGAAACAATATGCTATTTATATGTATATAGATATAAGACTTTCTTTTTACAAATGATTGTCTATTTTTTTTTTCAGTTCAAACCACTTTAATTCATTTTTACTGGAGTCAAGTTTTTAGTTGTTATTCTTCATATTTAATAGGAGTATATTATGGTTTTTCAGCACAAGCTAGGGGCTCCTCGAATCGATCGCGATCTAATGACGATGAGCGGCCCCGCGAGCCCCCGCGCTCTGCTCCTGCACCAGTCGCCTCTCGCGACCCACACCCCGTAGATGAGCCTGTCGCTGCTGTTTCCTCTGCAACCGATAGCTCTCTGCAAACTAAATATGAACAAAAAAAATCGGAACTCAAATGCGAAGATCCCTTCGAATTAAAAAAAGCCAGAATTAAGAGTACTATAGACCAGTTCCTCATCACCTCGGACGCGGAGGAGGTGGGCGAGGAATTGCGCCGCCTCTACCCGCCGCAGCAGCACGCGGCGCTCGTCGCTGAGATACTTAACGCAGCGTTGGAGAAGTATATCCAATGTTTAATGTTGCTAGAGTAGATCACAATGATCCATGGTCAACCTGTGATTTTTGATTTTCATTGATTTTGATAGAAATTACGTGTTCTGAAATTTTAGCAAAATGCAAAATAGCATACACAATATGTATTTATTATTATGCATTATTATCATGATTCCCATTATGTCAATTTTTTTTTTAATATTGATTATAAGCTTTTAAAGTCTCCCAACTATCAATTTATTCATAAACTGTTCTGGGTACAATCACACAGAATGAACTGTGTTGATCGGAGTCTGAAAGAAAACGCTGACTTCGATTTTTAGATGTTCAGTGTCTATTGTGTGGGGAGGAGTAAGGATACCATAATCTTGTTCGGAACTATATGTGTTTAGGAACTCCCGTCCACTTGACTCCTTGTATTTCCCTGGCTCTCACTTATTGCCACATAAACTTTTGCCTTCGGTCTCGCTTACCTGGATATAGGATATAAATGAATTCTTTCACTCTTAAATTAAGCTAGATTTCTTGTTCAGTGTTGCTCCAATTCCAGTTTTATTCTGAATTCCAATCCCAGTCAGTCCCACTCTTGTTTCCAATTCTGGTGGATTATTCATTGTATTGACTAAACCACTCTTTGTTCTACTCGCGATACTATGAAGTTTGGGCTAAGCCAACCGGGACTATGAATTAATTTTTGGAAGAAAAAAGTGGCCTATATCATTCGGACTTATAAGCTCAAAAAAATCATGTTAATCTTTTTGCTCCATTACTGCATGAAAGAAAGACAAATATATAAATACATTTTCAGATTTATAATATAATAGTTTTCCATTACATTATTAATTCATGTCTTTATAATATTCAAATTGAACACTAAACTACTTATTACATGTCATATGCACACACTGTCGCTTTGTTTGTAGTGTTAGTGGCGGTGGGTTTTTGTTGTGTAGTATTTGTATGAATCTTGCCCCCGCTCCACTAGTGTTAAGGTTTGCCCTAGTCTCCACTCGATTTTATTAATAACTTTGATTTTAGAGAGTTGATGTCTGCACATGCCCTCATGTTTTGTAAATAAAGTTTATTTAGAAATATATACACATAACATGTATTATTATTATATTTCTGGGGTTTTACCAAGAAACAATGTCCAGATGTTATCTTATATACAGCTATTTGCAAAGATTGATAATGAAAGAAGGTTATAAAAAAATCTATATAAAGACATAAATAAAAGGTCTCACAAATGAAACAGAAACTTATGAAATGTATTTATTTTTCAGGTCATTAAAGGAAACTGTAAAGATAGCCCAGCTTATCCTTACATTGGTGAACACCAAAGCATTGTCGGAGTCGACTGTGGAGGAGGGCCTCAGGGAAATTATGGAGTTTGCTTCCGACATCGTCATTGACGTGCCTAAATTATATGACTACATAGCGTGTTTCGTATCAGTTTTTATTCAAAATGAAGTAAGACATGTGTAATTGATATTTGTTGTGTTATAATAATAATATAAACTCACACCTATTTACCAGAATGGTAGACAGAGACTATAGATTTCCAATTGGTATGATTTTTGCATATCTCTCTTTCTTCACTGACATCCACCAATCTTTTCATGCAAACTCTTCGGTCTAGGGGGATTAAAATTTCATTCTTTTTTAATATGCCACTAATATGGTCTGATAGGTTTTTTTAAGGTGACTTGCTGATCTTTTCCACCACACTTTCGCTTTATAGATTTGTTTTCTACTTTACTTGTACTAGATAGTCTACTTTCATTCATCCTTTCCAGATAGCCAAACCACTGCAATATATCTTTTTCTACTCTAGTCACTGCATCTTGCTTCATACCACACCGCTCTGTCATCGCTGTTCCTACATCTATCTTTCAAAGACACTCCATACATTTTAGTAGAAATCACATCAGATTATTTTTACTTTCATTTTTTTCTTTCATACCCAGCTTTCACTACCATACATAAGTGTAGCGATCAAGACCCCATTATGAATAGCCAAACAAGCTTGTCATGAGACACTTACTAAAATTAATAGCAAGCAAGGCCTCACTGGCTCTCTTTTCAATGTCTCTATTATGTTTATCATCATTTGTAAACAGACTGCAACTCGCAAGCCGATAGCGTGAAGATTATTGAGTCATCAGCGTATAGAAGGCATTTGATAGCTTACTCATTCTTAGTCCACACTCATACTCTTTAAATTATACAGAGCGCTATCCATGAATAGATTGAGAAGTCACGGTGAAGTTACACAACCTTCTCTGACATCCTCGCAGATGTCAAACCAGTCGGCATATGCCTCTTTTATTCCGATACAAACACTGTAACCCTTATACAGGAATTGCAGTGCCTGCATGAATCTACCACTCACATCATGCATGGATAGCGTTTTCGATAGATCATTACTTTCCATTCTATCATAAGTTTTTTCTAGATCTACAAAAATATAAAAAAACCTTTTGGCCCTTGGTCTAAAATTTTGTATAAAGTTTTGTAAAGAAAAAACTTCGTCCATACACTCCATTTCTTTTCGAAATCCCATTTGTACATCCCAGATTTTATTTTCGTTCTCATTAACAACTCTTTGAATAATGATTTTTGCATACAATTTGCCAACGACGCTGTGGAGGCTAATAGGACGGTAATTTGTAGTTACTTGCTGTGAGTCTTTCCCTTTATAAAGGGGTACAATGACAGCTTTGCACCACTTATAAGATGTCCTATGTCTTTTCTAGCATTATTAAAGAGTTAGTACAGCGGGCTTACCACTATACCTTCACTGCCCCTAGGCATCTCTAATGAAAACCTATCATATCTGGCAGCTTTTCCAACTGTCATATGTTTTGGTGCTTTCATCGATTATTAATTCCATTTTCATCATCAGTCATATATTCAGTTGCAGCAACATTGTCATCTACAACTAGGGTTGCCAACCGTACTATAATATATAGTATCGTACTATAATATATAGTATTGTACTATATTTCGAGTTTGCGTACTATATACTGTTGAAGTAATATATAGTACGCAAAAGTACTATATTTTTAACACCGAAATCTGACAAACAAATCTGCATTTTTAAAATTTATAAACGCGCTTTTACATTAACTATTGAGTAAGGCGTACATGTTTCCGAAATCCGAACGTATCTATAATCCTTTGTCTTTGGTTCTGAATCTGTCAATATCAAATTGACAACATCGAAATAATTTATTTGATCTGTTTTATTTTTATATGTATCTGAAATTTTGTATGTATTGAGTATCGAAATGGACGACCTTTACTCTGAAATTACAACATTGAATGAAATTTTTGCAAAAGTAAAAGATTGAAATGAGTTTACGGAAAAAACTACAGGGCAAAAATGGCAGCTAATTTTAAAAAATACTAAAAATAACTTACCCAATTTATTTAAAGTCATATTATTCCTGTCCTCTATTCCCGCCACTTCGGCATTTACAGAAAGAACATTTTCGGTTATGAATTCGAAATGGCGGGAAGAAAGAAACAGAAGTAGTATCTCATTAATAAAAAAAAAAGAGCTTTTGATTTACATCAATTTAAAAATTGAATGTAATAAAGCATATGACACTTTCATTTTAGGCAAAACATTGTTAAAAAATGCAAGAAGTGCAAAAAAATATAGTTTTTATAAAAATAAATAAGTAACAATTAATATCATTATGTATTTTTTAATTTTTTCATAAAATACTATATTTTTTAGAAGTGTACTATATTTTTTTGTAGCTTATTTTGAAAATACTATATTTTGCTGAAAAAATGTTGGCAACTCTATCTACAACTGGTATCCTCACATGCAAATACACTTTCAAAATGATTCTTCCAGCACTCTTTCACATGACTTTCGCATTCAGTAACATCCATTATCATCTCTAATCATATTTACACACATTGTCTCGAAATTATTCTGGGCCTTTTTTAACACATTCCAAAAAGTATTGGTTTTTCCAAAAAATGCCTAAGAATATCGTGTCATAGCACTCTTTTATTTCATTCTTTTTTTGTTTTTTTTTTTAGTTCTTACGCATTTTTTTAGTTTTAGATCTTTATTCCTAATTTCAATCTCTTTTAGCTTATTTTTCAAACTGTCCTTTCTTTGTACTCTTGTTGGTTGGCCTTTGTAGACAGTAAATCCATCCACGCTTTCTTCTTTTTACCAACTACTGTCCCAACTTTGAAATTCCACCATTCATTATTTTTATTACTAACATTTATTCTCTTTCTTATTCACTCCATATACCTTTTTGCTTCGTCTACTGAAACAAATTTCGTTACCTTTCACAATTCGTCAAGTTCTAAGCGTTCAATCTTGCAATTGCTATACATATTCATCTTATACATTCAGAATCTGAACCTTACCAATTTTTTATTCGTTCAAGCTCCACTATTTTCTCATGTTGTCAATAATGCTGGCATAAAGCTTTAGTTTGACAGACCACTAAGAACTGGTCTGTATAACGTTGACGCCATGATAAATACTGATATTCATAACTTTGCTTCTCATCTGATCATCCACAATTATAGTCTATCATGCTTTCGTTTTCTCCTCTCCACCAAGTATACGTGTGCATCTTTCTGTGGTCAAATATAGTATTAGTCACACACAAGTTAAAATCTCGGCACTGTAGGAAAAGGCAATCACCATGGTCATTCACTCTTTCATCTCCAAATTTCAAATTAACCTAAGACTCTCATTTTCATCCTGCCTACACCCATCCAGCCATTAAAATCACCTAACATGATAATCCTTTCCTTTATGATATATTTCACTGACTTATATCACCTCAAAGCTCATCCCATCTTTCAGCGTTTTGTATATACTTTGGGTGTATACGCTTAAAATAAAAATCCGAGTCAGTCCAATTTTAACATAGAGCCAGAGGAGCCTTGGATTTACACATTCAGAAAATCTTTTTGATAGAATGAAATCAATCAATCAAATCAAACCTTGCCTGACTTTGCACAAGGGCACACGTGTCCGCGAACTCAAATCCTCAAGATACTGTCTGTCCCATTGATTACTCCTTCCAGGGAAGGTAGTACCTTCTACCCTATCCTTTTCACCCCAAAACCTCGATATACATTTTACACAAACATTTCTAAGATATTTCTCATATTATTCTTTATGTATTGAAATTAATATACACGTCCATTGCTACTCTGTTTGTAAATGGTACTTTCTTCCACGAGGCGCTCTTAAATGACCCTCGTGCTTCATCGCTCTAATAATAAGTATGACTCCTATATCGATTCATGAGTAACCTCGGGTATGTTTAGCTAATGTTATATATAAACTAACATTACATGTAAATACTCTAGTTGTACATTTTTTATTCCTCTGTTGTAGAAGTAATTGCTAAATAACTATACAAATAAATACATCTTGCTTAAAAACTCTAACAAAATTATTAGTTACTGATCCATATGGATCATTCACCATATCTATGCTATTTTTATTTCGATAAATATAGCATTGAAACCAATGCCGACATGTGTACTATGGGTCTATCTATCATGGTTCTACCAAAGCATGTTGGAGAGTCGATATTCTGAAATGACCAACCACTTAATTATACGTAGTTATAGTTGTAATTCACCTGCTTGCAGATTTTCAGTCTAGCAACTTTGTACGACATGTCGTCCGGCGTTATATCAGCGCAGCAAGGGCGGCTTCTACTGAAAAGCGTGTTGCGGCTGCTGGTAACAGACCGGGGGGAGGCCTTTGTGTCAGATCGATGGAGAGGGTCAGGACTGACCCTGAGGCAATGGATGAATAATGAACAGGTAATGACGAGGGTAGTTCGTTTTAGAAGTACTCTGCATTCATCAATATAGATATTAAGCACATCAACATTGCTGACTAAAACTTCAGTCTAATTGTCATGGCAAACACAAAACATTCATTAACAGAAAGTGCATGTAAAATGTGTTGCTTAATTGCGCTTAGGACCAATAAGTCAAATTGTAGCCTAAAAAACTTAATGTATTTTTTTATAAGGTTGGGGAAAAAGTTTTTTCATACTTTATATACAAATTCAATATAATTTTTCATCATATTTTATTTACATTTAATTGTAATATGTATGTGCTATTTTGTTCAACAACCTGTTGCTATTTTGTAGCTAGGAACGTAATCCCATTGCTGTACAGACTTTTGATCAAAAAATTGCGAATAGTAGTTTTGACAGTCCTCTCTTAATGGTAACCTAATATTACATAACGAATTCTGAAGCGACCGAAACAGGTGAAAATCTGAGGGCGCAAGGTCAGGACTATATGATAGATGCATTAACACTTCCCTACCAAACTTTCTCAATATTAGTAGTGACTAAAAATGTGTGTGGTTTGGCATTATCATGGTGAAAAACCGCCCCCTTTCTGTTGATCAATTCCGGCCGTTTTTTCTCTACTTTTTGCTCAAGTCTCTTCTGCTGTTGGCAATAGAGATCCAAATAAATAGTTTTGTCCAGCGATAAAAGCTTATAATGAATAATACCCTTCCAATGTCAACATACACATATAATCTCTTATTGCGAGTTAATACAGATTCCGCTATAGTTTGTGGAATATGCTTGCCTTTTGTCTATAATCTTTTTCCCACGTTCTTGTCGTAGTAACCCATTTTTCATCACTATGATCAATCTTCTCAAAAATGATTTGGTTTCATTACGTTTCAATAGAGAATCATAAATGAATATACAATTCATTAGATTTCTTGATCTAATAAATTGTATACTCATTTGTGACCTAATGTGTAAGTATTGAACTTTTTTGAATATCCAACTTTTTCCAAATGGATCAAAACAGTTTTGTCAATCCCTAGCTCTTCAAATATGTCGTAAGAACTAATATATCGATCTTGCTCTACTTTTTCCATAATAGCACTGACTTTATCCATAACAGGTTGATCAGAATGAGGTTCATCTTTAACATCAAAATTACCAGACTGAAAATGTTTGAATGTTACTTTTTTTAAACGTCATCTATTTAATGGTATCAAAACTAGCCAGATACAAAGAGCACAACTTTTTACTTATTAAATATGAAAAAAAAAATCCTTGACTTAGTATTTTGTTCAGCTGCTTTATTTTAGTTACTATATATAAATCTGGGTAAAATATAAAAAAGTAGTTAATGCGATGTTAATTTAGAATACAGAACTTTCTATGCTATCACAAATCACACTTGATCCTTTTTTTTATAGAGAATGATTTATTATGATCCACCTATTTTGGCAGCCATTATAATGACTGAGTCCAGTGTGGTGATTGTATCTTTAATGTTATGGACATATAGTGTATTAGCATGTTTGTTTTTCACAAATTCTTTCTAGGGTTTTGTACCTAAAGTGTGCTAACAGGATCCTATTACAAAGACTTCGCTGTCCGTGCATCCATCTATCACAGGGCTGTATCTTTTGAATCCTGGTATGCAGACACTTGAAGTTTTGAGCGTGTTTCACTGTACCACTATGACAAAAATAAGATGAAGTAAAATTTTGAAGGTGGTCTCATATTGAAACGTATTTTTTTTCCGATCTTTGTTTTGGTTTTTTATTAATTATTTAAAAAAATATGTAGTATTAAGTATTGTGCTGTGGTATGGAATCTTTCATGTGCATGTCCAACTCGGTTTTGGCCAGTATTTTTTTAGTTAACCCTTTTAGCAAAAGGAGTTACTTAGAATATTTGTCAATAGCTATGATTGCAACTTTGTAGGTGTGGAATTTTGCATTTCCTTTTCATCATCAGGCTCCTCTAAAAGAATCTAAACACTAAAGCTAGCTAAACAAAACTTTGTTGTGAAAATCTGCTGAAATTCCGTTCAGTAGTTTCGGAGATTAGTATGTTCAAACAGGAAAAATGTTAGTCTTTTTATATTCTAGCACTTCGTCGCCTATTGGCTTAAGCCCTCCCTGTTGGCCAAATGCGGGTTTGGGGTTGTTACAGCTATTGTCATCCTTCCAATGGCAACAACCAGACACATAAATTTTTTAAATTGCAAATTATAAAAACTACATATAAAATAACCATTCATGCCTGAATCCTACCTAATCAATGTTTTCGTTTTTTTAACTGTATGGATCTTTGTTTATCGAATTTAAAATGTTATTTTTAGGTGGAAAGTTTTATTGTTGAGAACAGTTTACACTTTCTTAAATGTGACGACATAAAGAATGAGATCCCTGCGAGCGACAGTACCGATTTAGACAAAAACTCTAATTCAACTGACAAGGAGACATCTTTACACATCGAAGACAGACGTATGCACATCGAAGTGCAAACGAACAACGAAGGGGCCCACGTCCTCTCCGATGAGGTCACGTCCAGACCTCCGAGTGAGACCCACTCAAATCTAATCGACAGTGCTTCTTCATATCAAAGTTTAAACGACGTTCAAAGCGATAGGCCGTTGCAAATCCACAATGTCATCGTAAATGAAAACGCAAATTCGAATGCGGTTGCTTCAGATGTCTACAGAGACGAGAATCTAAATATGACCGAAAAGTGTGACTCGGTCAGAATCGATTCGAAAGATAATACAAGTGATCCAGTAGTTATAGTAAAGACCGAGGTAGAACGGACGTGTGATGTTGATAATAAGTCAATTCGAATTGAAGAGAATACCGTTTTGAGTCAAAATGATAACAAGATCGATTCTGATGTGAACAGCGATGAAAACTTCAACAGACTCGAAAGTTGTGATTTAGCTCACTCGAAAGATGATAACTCCGCTCGTAGTAAAGACGAGAAAAGTTTATGCGGACTCGAAAACACGGAATTAGAACCAAGTTGTAGTGAAGATCTAAATGGGATTGATAACTTTAGTTCGGAAAGTGATGCTGCGGAGGAGAGGAATGAGCTGTGCTTGGAGGAGCGGCTCTTGGCCTACATGGAGGCTGGCGAACGCAGCGAACGCTTGTTGGAGTGGCTAGAGGTATTGATCTGTATGTGTTATAACTGCTACAAGTAATTGTACTTTAAATGTAAAGTTAAGAAAAGGTATTAATATTGCAACCAGTATATAAATTTAGCAACTGGATATATTGCATGCCTTAAGCACGAGCGTAGGTATGCTTCTACTGTCGTCTGAAAATCCCATGTAATCACGATAACTAAAAAACTATTTAACTTTTAAAACTTAATTTCTTTTTCAATTTCATCACTAATCGATTGGGAATAACTGTATTGAAAATTATAGCTTGATATTGTACCGATTAGCTGTAATTAAATTTTTTAACTCGTAGTTATTTATGTTTTGATCTGTCATTTCACTTAAATATCTGAAATGGAGATTGAAATGAATGTTATAGATTTTTGTAATTGTCAATAGATGGCGGTAGTAATATCAAAAATAAAATAACTATTTTTGTCCGAGGATCAGCTGTATGATTTAGTTCAACTATTTAGCTTGAAGTCGCGCGCGCAGGGTGTCTAGGTTCAAATCTGCCCTAGATTTTTTTATTATTTGTTTTTAATTACTTTCAAACGTTTTAATTAATTCCAAAGTTATTTTTAATGTAATTAGTAATATGTTTATATTAACAACAATTATTGTTTAATAATTTTAATTTGTGACTTCGGGAAAGTTTTGAAAAAATTCAAAAAAGGACTTTTGGTGCAAAGTTCATATATTATCATTAACTTCTAATTTAAATAACATACGTATGTCAAGAGCGCTTAAGGCATGCACATTTGGTTTTACCAAATTTTTTAATAATGTCTACAAAAACCTATTTGTTGATATTCTAATGTGAAAAGTGTGCTCCAGTTTGTTGTTGTCAGGTTTTTAACCATCCCAATGTTGAGGCATATCCTCCTTCCTTTTTTGTTATTTTAGATGGTAGGGGAGATCTTAACCCTTAATACTGGTCTAGTGTAGATTATGGACTGTCACTAATATGATGACGATTTCCGAATTTGAACGACTTTACACGCTCTCTAGGGCATAGAGCGACTTTAAGTTAAAAATTCATTGTTAATTCATCCATATTCAAGATCGGGTACCTTCTGTTTTGAAGGAAAATGTCTTAATCACTGAGTCACAATTGCTTTTGTGTTGTTATAATTGGGGGCGTTCAAGTATTATGTAAGCAATTTTTAAATTTTTTTACACCTCTTTCTCATATATAAGTAATCATAAGAATATTGCAAGCCCCTTTTTATAAGACGTAAGACATTATGTAAAGTTTTGTTAATATAAAAATTATATCTAGAGCTACCCGAACTTGACATCAGTTCATTTACAAAAAGCTATTACACTGCAGTGTAGTCTTATTTGAATTCTGGAAACATTCATTTCTGTAAGATATAATACATGAAAATTTATTTGACATAATCATAACATAATAGGCTAGTTGACAAAATTTGGAAATTAGTTTAAGGTAGGTAAATGCACCTCTCTGACTAGTAACTGCTAATTAAATAAGACTTTGTTCTTCACATAATACTTACATAGAAGTTTTAACATTGCGAAATTTCGATGAACAAAGCAAAAAATTTACCAAGCATAACGATGTCAACGTTGGGCAAATTATTGCTGTTTGCTCTGCTAAATCCTGATTCCATGGCAAATTATACCTGTCTTTCAAGATAAAACTAAAAACGAACTGTATTAATTTAACAATAATTGGTGCAAACTCGAAATAACCTGTTCACTTTTTACGAAAACGACAGCTACAACGTAGCGTTTCGCGCTCGTTTCGCGAGGTGTGACGTCACGCTTCTCTAATTGGTGTTTAATGTCATGTGATTAAACGCCTCATTTTGTCGATTTTATTTTCCGAAAATATTATTAATCTTTATTATTTTTGTACAAAAGTTGTTTTTTTATTTACTAATTATCATGGTTAATCACTTGAAACTCAAAGCCATCCGATTTATTCTTAGTGGAAACAAGCCTATTATAATTAATAAAATCTAAACTATAAATATTGTTTTGAAAATATTTTCATTATTGTCTATGTTTTATCTTAAATAACTGCAATTTTTTTAATACATATAAAAAAAGAAATATAAATACTTCACCCAAAAACTTATGTAATATTTTAACGTCCTTCAAGCGACTTTAATTGAATCCATAAACTGGTGTCGTAAATATAGTTCAAGATTGCGACGAAATTCATTCGTTTATTATTTTTGTACACCAATGAAATATAGTAAATTTTCAAAATTTAACATCTGATTTTTAATTATCCAAAGTACCTTGTAAATTATCATTTATTTTGGAGAAACTTAGATGATAACACTCATAGATTAATTAAAATATTGTAAAAAAATGGCGATAGTAATAGTGGGTATTAAATGTATTCGTAAAACTTAACTGAGAAAGAAACAAATAATACTATGTATTTTTAAGTTTGATAACACAAACATTCTTGTGACACAAAGTAGTTTGTCAGTCTTTTTACGTTTTATCAATTAGTAAAAATTTTTTAGTGTAACCCGCTGTAAAAATTGTTAAAACAATAGATTACTAACTTGAATAATATCCATTTTATTTTACACAGATTTTATCTAATGTGATACTATATAACATCGATAGATCTTTTCTATATTTGATAATTTGTAATTACCAGTCGCGAAAGTCGCGAAGACCGAACGATAAAACTGTAGTGGCGCGCGCACTGACGCGAGCACTCTGCCGATACGCTTTGGCTGGCAGTCGGCGTGCGCCCGAAGACCTGTTCGACGAGGTTAGGCTGCAGAGGTACCAGGACCTGTTGAAGAGCTTCGACGTCGATCGCCAGCATGGTCTCGACTGTGTCATCGGGGTACAGGACTTGATGCAGAGAAAACCGCAACACCATGGTAAAAGTTCAGTCAGTAAATACTTTAAATTATTTAAATAGCTGTCATAATTAAAAAAAGCAAAATGAATAAAACATGTAGAACTTTATAAATAATTATAAGCGTATAAAAATAATTTATATGGGTAAGAAATTGCTTGTTGTTAATTTATATTATTAAGGTATAAACACGATCTTATCATGAATGGAGATGAAGTAAATGGTAAATTGTTCTGTCCTGTAAATCGTTCAGCGGCATGTGCAGAAGAGTGTCGCTGCACGAGCATTTTCTGCTTAGCCCCAAACCTTCCATAATCATTGCCCATAGTATTAATGCGCTTTTGCCGACATTACATCGTCATAATTGCTGACAAAAAGATTGTGATATATGTACTTGAATTTTATGGAGGGAAAATGACTAAAGGGCCCACCATGTCAATATAGAATGAAGAGTGTTATTTTTGGCTTCGTAGCTCCCTACACGTCCTTCTTTGTCAAAAATCATAAAGTCTAAAAATATCAACTCAATTAAAGCCACTCAAACGACAATGTTAGATAACCATTATGTGAATGTAATGATTACTTGCAGAGTTTTCCTACAATAGAAAAGACATGAAAAATCATAGTAGAGGTTTAAATGATATATTAAAATGAACATTGAAACCGTGTGGAAGTTGTTAAAAACTTGCAGAATGTGGCATCATCTATTTCTAAAAGAGCTATATATTAAAAAAATAAATAGGTGAGATTGGACTTATATGGACATCGCAATCAAATATGTCAAGCTTCAATTTAAACTTCAGTTGACTACTGACAGATGCCAATGAATAATAAAGATCAATAAAAAGACAAGTTCTGCAAATGGTCATATCGGTTTTGACCCTATAGGCCTGGTGTCATTAATCACTGTTCAAGCTATACAGATCTTACAGGAAATATGGCAAATTCATGTGATATACCTAAGTGTACCTGTATACTTGCTATTGAATCCCAAATTGTGCTGTTTAGCTCATTTCAATTCCACGGCTCAAAGTTCAAGCTGCTTTGCTTCTATTGCCAGCGTTAAATGTATCGAGGGAGAATATCAGCTGAGGCCTAACCATTGATATTACTGGACCAACCCGAGGACGATACTCAGCTGATTACGCTCAGAGCTATACACTTGCGAAGTGGCCGTCGCGCCTTAGAGTGGCCGAAATCGAGGAGCAAACGTCAAACAATGAGTGGAAATAGCTACTGTTCCAACAGAATGTCCCCGACGATTCTAAAAAAAACATATCAAACTAACTTCACTTTTCTCTTCGAAGTTCATAGTTAAAACCAATTCATAATTAACAACAATGGTCTACTGAGATTCTCCGAAATTATAAAATTAACTTGCGAAAAACGAGTATGTATAGTGAAATCACAAACTTGACGTTTTTTATCTTAGGTATGATTATTTAAGCTCTACAATAGATCAATATAGCTAAAAGACACAAAATCCACAAACATGTAATGTAGTCCAAAAAAACAGCAAAAAACAGGAAAACAATCTGATATCGTAGAAGATATCAAAAAGCAAATTATCCATATCAAAACAAAGAACAAATGTATCACCACAAGAGAATTGTCCACGAAACAAAGTACATCAAACAGTTGAAAAGGTAAGATATTACATATGGAAACAAGAGCATCCACAATCCTAGGCAGAAATCACCATCTCACACAGCTGTATCTCATGTTATTACATGAAAAACTTCAGCAGGATGCTGTTGAAATTTTTTAAAGTTTATGAGGATAAAACTAACGAGGCAAGACAGAACCCCTAGATATCCTGATTCCACCCAACTGTGGAAACGGTAATGAAACATCTACTGTCATATTGGACACCAGTCAGCTATTCCATACTAACCGAACAGCCCACAGGCAACCACTTGAGTTACAACTACATTCAACCGTCTAACATTCACTATAGAAAGACACTATGAACAGTATATGTATGCTTTGTACGTGTTTAACAACACATCCCGAGCACATCGGGATCGCAGCTCATCTTAGCGTCGATTCTGAAGCGATGGCATTGATACACTCCTAGACAAGAGGAAATTTATAGCAATAACAGCACCATCCGACCATCGCCGACGTCTCTGCGCAACTGTGCATGGGAGATATTAAGAATGTTAAATCTGATATTAAAGAAACACATGATCGCAAAAACTAGTGATTAATCAAATTTTCTGCCATGATATTCTAGTCCATTAATAGAACTAATATGTTGTATATTAAAAATTCATATTTCATTCATAATTTTCACCTTTGTGTGCCACATAGAAGCCAATTGTTAGCCAAGTGCTATAGAAAATATATAGAACTCATAACAGCTAAGATGTTCCTGCAGATATAAATTGTAATAAGTCATCCACAGGTGTAAATACTATTTGTGATGAGTTCAATAATTATTTCAATATAGTTTTAATCTAAAGGAGTAAATATAAATGGTATCATTAATCATATGGCGGGCTGTATCAAAAGAAATAATGCAATCCTTAGATATTAACCATAAAAAATGACAGATTATCTATAAATTAACTGTCAAAGCATCAGTAAATTTAGTAATCATTGTTTTCATGTTTTAGTGCAACTCTTCATTAGTCTAATTATATTGTCTGCAGTTAATTTCTTAACTGTAGGTTTCATATAATCCATCAAAGAGAAGGAAGTAAGTCATTTGAGCAGATATCAACAAAGATGCTGAGCTTGATAGTTTTCATTTGCAAGCTTTTAAATTATTTTTTTTTTAAATATTATTCATAATAATAGTTTATAAAAAATCCATTTCTCGAGAATGCTCCCCTAGCCTATTGACAAAAGTACTCATAACCCCTAAACCTAAACAAGACCATAAGCGCGACGTTATTAAGTACAGACCAATATCTAAATTATGTGCATGCTGTTAGATATTTGAGATTTTATAACTGCTAATAAGATTTTCCTAATATGGTATATCTTAAAATCATGCTGATGTTCGCAGAAGCGCTGCTGAGCGTGCTGCAGTACCTCCTGGAGGAGAAGGTGGTGCCGCTGGACGCGCTGCAGGCCTACGAGCAGTTCGTGAACGCGCAGACACTGGACTGAACATGTTCATCTGCTTCGGCCATCCTCGCATACTTCTATTGAATATCTCCTTTTTCATATAGTCAAATATAGGGATATCATTTTACACCATTCGTACTCTTTCATGATTGGGTATCCGTCCCATCCCCGCTCCTTCGCGGTGAGCGTCATGGCATCTATATTGGATGAAATCATAATGAAATGTTTCCGTGGAGCTTTGGAAGGTTAACAACATATTTTCTTTATTAAAAACTGACCTTACCGAGGTAATTGTCAATAGTTTTGTTTATGAACTCCCTTTCCAGATCAAACTGCGGAGGTCAGGTAGATTCTAGTACAAAAATATTCACTATATCATTTTTCAGTCACAAAAATGAATATAATAATATGAAGATATCACTTCTGGTATGTCTAAAATGAACTTTTAAGATGGAAATTTTTATGGAATAGCTGCATTGATTAAAATGATGCGATCAGTGACAGCACATTGATGAGCTTGGAGATTGTGGACTTTCAGTCACATCACTTTAAGTTGAAATAGCCATTTTATTTCAATAGGTATAATAATACTTGCAAAGAAAACCTAATACTAATTAGCAGTAATACTAAAAAGAAATAGAGGGATGTGGAAAAAATAAATATTTATTTTTTATTTATTGAATTACAGAAATATTGCATATTTCTCAGGTGCAAGAATTACTAGTCTAATTATATTGTAAAAAGAATCATTATGTGATTTCGCCCAATTACTGATACAAAATTTGAAGTAATTTTTTTGTGATTGAATGATTACATCATATGTTTTAAAATAAAAATATGCTGATAAATTAACCTTAAAATTTATTTGCAAATAATTATTATTTGTTACATGCCAGTTGCAATATAAGCATTTGAGATTAATTACAACATAACATTGGAGATAACCGTGTCGCGTTGGGATAGTTTGGACTATTGCAATTTTAGAATCGGAGTGACGGGCGACCGCGCCTCGGCGCCGCTGTTAGGCCTTCGGTTGATCGTAACCTTTTGCAGATTAATTAAAATAAAAAAATTAAACTTTAAAAGAAAAAAATTCAAATGATGTATTTCACATTGAAACATGCATATATTTCATCAATATTAGTTCAGTTATATTATTTGTATTATGTGAATACAGCTTGTGGGTGAACGATTTTTTTATATGTGAATATGAGTGTGTACTTAGGTGTTTTCAAGTTCATTTCATCATTTGTCGAACAATGACTGCAGTTTTGAAGGTACACATGAACTAAAATTTTGTTATTTAATTGTAGGTAGATAGCCATACTCTATCCATACTGCCATTAAAGCGATACTCCGTTTTAACTTAGTGACTGTTCAGCATAAAATTAATTATAGTACCATGGTTAAAATAGAGGATCTTACCGAAATGGGTACATAAAACTGATCTTTCGATGAAACCATTGCAATCTTGCATTTGTCTTGTCAAAAAATTGATAGTAATCACTATGTTATAATAATGAAATGGAACTTTAAAAATACTGGAAAGTCAATCCAATTAAAAATTAGGATAACTTTTATTCATTGCAATTTTTCACATTCAATGTCAAAAGATAACATTCTAATTGGTGCACTGTAATAACAATTTCCCAAATGGGGTGCAAAAATAGTGTTTAAATATATTACTGTTGATGAGTACAATGTATTGTATTTTATAGATACTAAGAAACATATCGCTTTTATAATTTCATAATAATAGGAATAGCTAGCGGGCGTCGGGGCAGCGCTGCCTAGTGTGTAAGCTCACGAACGATTGTTATAATTTATTTATACGCAAAGACATTTTTGTCTTTTAGATGAGACTGAAATGCCTATCATATGACTTATGAAGCTGTGGAATGCACTTAGCTAAATGGCTGTAAGTAACATTTTCATTCTGTACGTGCTCTGATCGCACAATAATTTTTAATGCTCTTGCATATCACATGCTGATGTGTGAATACTTTTGTTTGATTGATTCCTTTCAATGTCAAAAATTTGATTGTAAGCTTAATTTCATTTCTATGCCTGGACATTACAAAATATATGTAGTGATAGTGTAAGGGCACATGTTTAGAATTTAGAAAAGAACGTCCAATTTTTTTGCTTTTTTTTTTAAAAAAAATTGTTCCATAATGCGTTCAAGAGAATACCTCAATGAAAATGTTACAGATTTAATACTTAGTGTGATCTGTGCCAATGTCCTGACCACTTCTTCATCTTTGACGATGTTGACTTACCCGAGTTTGGTTAAAATTTTATAAACAATTTTAGCATAAGTATCTCATGATTGTTTATCTCATTTACTGTTATGGTAAGTGATAACTTAAATATCTATATTTAAAAAGTTTATAATTTTTATATTGTTTGTGTCACAACTTATTCTAGATATAGAATGACAATAAAGTTATTATTGTAACAGCTTTCTTTACTCGTGTGCGTGCGGGAGTCACCCAACTGAATGAAAATATTGGGACTTATTGAATTACATTTCATATTCAAAGTATAATACTTCCAATGATCTCATATTCAGCCAATCATGCCAATATGAAATGTCTTCAATTTATCCATGTTACAAAATACACAATAACAAATGGCCAAAAGATTCAATTCTATATTTATTAAATATTTCTTTATGACTCAAACATGTATTTCTTAAAATTTATGTTCTCATATAAATATCAGATTTAACCAAAAATTGCATGGAACGTAGTACCCTTAAAGCCCACGTTGCCTGTTGGTTCATCTTGGAAGGTAATGTACATCCTACAACAAACAGAAAAAATCATTTGGTTTGGCATTCCTATACATTCTATGAATAACTGGTTAAGTTTCTAATTTTCTACTCTTAATATTTTTGTAGATTCAATGGTTTACTAAGATTAGGCATTTGTAAGCAAGGCATATGGTGTAAAATCAGTTTAGAATATACTAGCTATTTGACTTTCTAGGGGCAAAATTTAATGAACTTGTTTAAAGTATAATAAAAAAAAATATTTTTCTGCAATATTAAGTTTTTTTTTATAGTCTAATTTGCAGAAAATACATATTTAATCTTTTAAAAATTTACACATGTTATTACAACGTTCTTTTTCTCAAAAGGTGCTCTCAAGAGGTAATTTCTGGCTGTGAGAGCTTTGACTTCATTGTTTCCATTTTACTCCAGTACAAACCTTTTGCCACCCACACTACACAACATAACATGTCCTTGGTCCAGCTATCTGCACCCCTCGCCGTGTACAGCATCCCCCATCCCCCATCAAAGCAATCTTGCAGATAATACATAAATATCCATTGGTATATAATAAGTATCCATCGGCATTTACTTGTTTGCTTTGGTCGAACATGAGCGTGCTTAATTTCATTATTTAGAGTACAACCTTTTTATTTGACAGGGGTGCTACATTAACAACTAAAACTGGCAGCGAATTATAACCCAAACAAATAAAGGATACAAGAAAATTAGATAAAAACAATAAATACAATATTAAAAAATTTAATCCTAACATGCACAAACTATAAAAAATAAATCAAATACAAAATTACATAAACACGAACAAGATAATAGATGAGTTGTACCAAAAGATAAAAAATTTAGTGATTTAATTAACATAAGATTTGACAGACCTTTGTCAAACCTTATGGTTAATGTTTATGAATTGCATTTTTTCATTTGATGTAACCAGCCATAAAACAATTTTCAAAATGAAATTTTAAATACCTCTAAGGTTTTGTGAATAAACATGAAATTAATTTTAAAATAATCTAATTGAAACTTGTGAATCCAAAGTTTTCCAAATCGTCCAAATACATATCGCAATAGATGTTTTTAAAACTTCACAGAAAAGCAATTAAAACTATTAAAGTTACTATAAATAAATGCATCTGCCATGTGCAAATTTTTTGACATATCTATTTTAAATAACTAAAATTTTATATTTTCTAAATCACCAGACTATTTTCCCTTTTAATTAGAGATTGATACAATAGCAACTAGAACTTGTAAAGTCCACTAAGAATAAGTATGCCTTTGATGTCAAAATATGTTTTTGTGATAGTGCAATGGCCTTCTCATTTTGAAAATCCAGAATTATCAAAATCATTTGAGTATTTCAGACATATAGACATGTCTACCTAAAAAGAAATAAATTTTCTTTGAGTTTACATATAATAGCAACTAAAATTTGCATAGTTTATTGTAAATAAATTAGTCTGAATAATTCCTTTCTTGTCAAAGCCTGCAATGATGCTTGTGAATTAAATATATCGAAAATTCAAAGAATTCAATATGCATTCTGTATGATTTTCAAATTTGGTATTCTGAGTCATGTTCATTACCTGCAGTTTTGCACTTGATATAACAGCGAATATAACTGATAAAGTTTACTACAAACAAACATGTCCTTTAGTTCCAAAAAGTTAAAAAAGAACCTAAAAATGAATTAATGCTGTTAATTTTTTTTATGAAGCAATCCTAAATCAACAAATGTCCTTTTCAGATTTTTTTATTTTGTATGCTTATCATTGTATCAATATTTAATACATCACTACTATTGTCATAAATTATCTATAAAATATATTCAATATTGTTTTGATGAATTTCCTCTCCCTGGACCTACAAACATGTAAAGAGCCACATTCAATCCTACATCCACAAAATCTTCCAAATGAGTCTCAAACCGCATGTGGTTTTATTTTTCAAAATAATTTATATGATAACCAAAATTTACAACCCTGTCTGTTTAGGGTCTTTTATTTTTACTTTTTTTAATATTTTGTAGCTCATTATTTTCAGAAACTAATATTTGGTGGAAAATATTTTATAAAATTGCTTCCAAATGAACAAGATATTGGATAAAATTTAGGGCTCTAGAATACCTTCTAATATATATCAAATACTATGGGATAGAAAATGTAACTGGCCTATGGAAAAAATCTCATAAACCTCATAAAAACATGGACAAATGCAGATCAAATTCTCTTGAGAGGCTATGAGATCTATGACAAATTGGTCTGCATTTGTCCATGTTTTTATGAGGTTTATGAGATTTTTCCATAGGGTGGAGACAAACATTAGTCAAAACCATTGCCGCCTAGAGGTAGAAGCGAGTGGAGCGTTTTCTCTAGGCCATGTAATAGGGTGCTAAAAACCAAACGCAAAAGACAATTTTCAGCAAAAAATCAAATTTTGATGTTGCTTTTGGAAAGATATAATACTTAATGTGTTGATGTTTGCAATAAAAACTTATTTTGAAAAATTAGCAAATATTATTTATTTATCATGAAGTTAACTTAGAATTCCTGGAAAATAAGAGCACTGACTTGAGGGTGCTGAAAAACAATTTCACTACACCCTGATCAAAGCTAGGGCCGGCGCTGGTCCAAACCATTGTTTTGTGGGAAGCACAGTAACACCTTGGTGAAATATAACTTTTAAATTATCTTCCAGGTTTAGGTAACGGAAGCCATCAACTTATTGAACTAACCTGTCTTGTGGTATGCCAAGTTCTTTTTCGACCAACTCGAATAGAACCTTGGCATGTTTTTTATTCTGCTCAACACCAAGTGAGCCGATGGACATGAGGTTGGCAATAGCGGCCGGCTCGCTGGAGCCCCCGAAGTTCATAGGCAAGTCCGGGATAACTGATACCACACAATACTGAAACAATTGTATTATTCCAAAATCAAAAAGTATTTGGGTGGAACCTATTTGAATTTGTCTCTTATCAAACTAATACTTTGCAAAATGTCTTCTTTAAGACAAAAGAGATAGCACAATTTTAAAATACATAGAACAGCCCTGTCTTGCAATACAAAAATCACACCATTGATATTCTCATATATATTTCTTGGCAATAAAAATGTTAAAACAGCCAGTTTTATAAACTTTTACATATACCATTTAGCTACTCATTCTGAGAGTACACTATTCAACTTGCAGTTCTGCTATACATACAAATTGTTGTTAAATTTTCATTTCAATGGAAATTTCTATTCCTTAACAAAGTTTATAAATGGCATACACATTCATGTAAATACGTTGGAATTCCAAATTTCAAAATAAAAAATGGAACTTTAGTATTAATGATGAATTCGCTGTTTATCTCTGTTAAGACCTTTATACTCAACAAAGATATGAAGTTGGATTTTATCAACTATTAAAGTTTACAGCTTTATTGTTCTGTAAACTGTACATACTGTCACAGTTTCTAACTTAATATAGTAAAAATATTACAAAGTACATGAGTAACACTACAAATCCATCCCCTAGTGAAATTTACATTGTGCTAGCTTAGGGCACAAATTACGATTCCATTTAAAAGTATAATTATGTACGACATATGTCGTACATACTAGACACCTGTTGCCATATCTGTCAACCCCATAAATAGGGATTGGGTTGGTATAAATATAAAGTTACATAGAAAACACAACACTTATTTTAGACATTTTCAAATATATGGAGGCATATCAAACCATTTTCACAAACTCATTACCCATGTATGTATTTAAATGTAAAAATACTAGATTTTGTATCGTTAGATATGAGGTGTCATTGAAAGAATATACTCTAATGCATTTTTACTTACTGAAATCACTATATAAATCTTACAAAATAAAACACACCTGTGCTGGTTTTCCCAAAGCTTTGGCTAGTATTGGAATTGCTTTATCCACAAAATCTTGAGGTACCTTGCTTTTCGGCACATTTGTTTCGATTCTAAAATGCGGCATATTATTTATGTAAATACCGATTTATAATCTTGAGATTAATATAGATTCTCACGATATGTGTAGCACATATATAACTCAATTGTAAATAAATATTGTTCTTATATTATGTTCAAACAATGTCCTTTAATTATTCCTATCAACATAACCTTAAAATGCCATTCGAGTATTATCTTTTGGTCTTATCAGGCATCAGCTACATTTTTTAGTAATATCTATGAATCAGTGTGACCTGAAAACATTATGCTCGTTGCTTGAATAAGATCTGCTAATTTGCAATATTTTTTTTGGAATAAAGCCAAACTTTTGATAATGAATAAACTCATATTTTGTACCAATACATTTAAAAACAAGGCAAAAATAATTGTTACATATTTCCTAACAACTAAAACAGTTATAACTTACGTGCAGTCATCAAACGAACTTCTGACTTTTCATTGCATCTGTATTGTTGATATTTTTATACGGAGCTGATAAGCTTTGAGTCACTTTCATCATTATTTTTGATGTCGTAAAATCTATGCACCCATACTCTTTTTTTTTTGTTTGTCGAACATGCAGCAACATGATTCTTTTTAGATCTGCTCCGCAGGTCAGTATTCGTATTATTCATTAAAAAATAGACTCACAAACCATATTGGACAAAGTGTTTAAAATCATCATGACTTGCAAAATTTACTGAGTGTGAATATTTTTATTTCCGTCTGCCTTGATACATTTTTCAATGTGCTTCTAAAACTTATCTATGTTCTTAAGTATAGGATAAGAACTTCCTACCAATTTTAACAGATCACTTTTTCCAATTTAAATTTCTTACCATTTTTCAAAATAGGACGTAATTTAAAAATAAACAACTGTCAAAGTACAACAAATAATTTGAAAATGTCTAATCCTGCTAACTTTTTGTTGAGCTTGATACGATTCTGCCAAAAATTGCTATATTTTTAAATCTACGACACATTCTACTAAGCTCTAAATTGAAGATGAAGTCCAACTAAAACCGTAGGACTCAGCTAAATCTGGTTACACTGCTATGGGTGTTGAAGAACATATGAAGTACAGTTTCGTGCGTTGTATTGTACGGAATAATAAAACCCGTAAAATACGAATACTCCAAATGGTCAATGTCTACTAACGACATCCAAATGAACGTTGCTATCGTTCTAAGCTTATTGCTAATATTAGGAGATAAAAATAAATCATGAGATGCAAGGTTCGGACTGTATAACGGATGCGTTATTAGTTCTACATTTAAATCCTTCACAAAATTATTCGTTACCTTAGCGGAATACGTTGTCGTGGTGAAGACAACTTCGCTACGAGGATGCTTTTCGTGAACATTTTCAAGCACTCTGGGCAAGCACGTACTCACATGTCACTTTACAGTTAAGTACAGTGGAACGCACGAAACTTTGCCGCTCTCAATTGACTGCGAATGATATACTGCGCAGGTTTAATGCTCCCCGACCCTTCTTCTTCTCCGCAGCGTTTCTATTTTATACTATTGCGACGCTTTTATGACGAACTTCATAGCGGCAAAATTTCGTGCATTATTCTGAATATCTCTTAGTTTTCTAGCGACACTATAATGTAATGTTCTGATTTGTCGAAAAAATCATTTTCCTGTGAATGCTTTGGTTTTTTTTTTAACTGTCGTCAGCGAATCTTTTAATGGGAAGACCTATTCTGTCTACTAATTTTTTCTTCAAACTACAAAGCAATGCACTCAGCTTTCGTCGCCTGCAAGTATGTTATATACACAGCCATTATTTGTTCTCCGTTATATATATTTTTTATTTTACGTCACCACTCTACACGCAGTCGTTTCTGGGCATCCATTAAATCATGTGGTATCCATCGAGTACAGAACGTCCAAATTTTCAGATATACATGTAAAATATTTTGCTTTAGCTTTAACCTCACACCAATGCCTCACAACAATATACTATGAATTTGATCACAACTAATTTTTTATCAGTCCAATAAGTTTTTGTACAGTATCAATATTAGAATCGGTAGCTGTAGTCGCTGGCCGACTTTTACGTAAATCGTTAAAGAGGTGGTCACGTTCTCGTCTGTATTCACTGAACCAGAAATACTGAGAGCTTCAAAATAGAGCTTCATTACCAAATGCCAATTAAAGTCTCTGGTAATTTTTTGTTTATATAAAGTCATAATGGAAATCGTAAAAAATCTTGACCCTAATATTCTTTCTAGTTAAATTCATTCTAATTCCAACACACGATTTTCAAAACGATGTCACAATAAAAAATCCAATGATAATCCACATAAACTAAAACCTAACCTACTCACAGACTTTCTATTTAAAAAATCGTAATTATTATTTCATTACTCTTATGATTAATGGCCATTTTCAGAAATTTTCATTGTCATAGAACGGTGAAGTTATCCCATCAAATTTTACTCATACATTAGTCATCCGATGTGTACAACGAAGTTTTTGCATTTACTACATTAATAACCTAACAATTACTGAGAAAGGTGATTGTGGTACTCTACAGCTTAGGTATCTAATTCTTATCACAAGAAACTTTCAAATATGGAGCCCTAAAATAAACTTTAATCATTCTTAGAACACAATTTATTCATAAATAATATTTTCATATTAACATCTTTTTTAATATGTAGCTTATTACATAAAAAGAGCGATTAAAGAAAAAAACTTGTGAATACGAATTGAAGGCTTAAATGTTCTATTGAGCGTGCTGCATATTTGATCACAACAGGGTAGCGAATGTGGTTCCTCGGAAGCCCACATTCGTGGCCAGCGCCTCCTCGAATGTTATGAACATTCTGAAACAATAAACAAAATATGACATTCCGTTTACGCGCGATTAACCATATTATGCTATGTCTATTGAGCACTGCGCCGATTGCGACTGGAGCATCGTATTTTTTTCTCCTTGCGAAAACGTAAACGTTAAGGGGACGCTTCTCTGCAACATGCAGCATAGAGAAATATATGAAGGGGTATGCGCGTGCAGCCCACTTCTGACTTTCGAATCTGCTCTTTTAGTACGAATCATCATGCAACGAATTCAATCTCGATTGGAGCGGATTGACATATATCAAATATCTAAGCAAGTGTTAAAACTTTTATTTATTTCAACCGTCAATTTAATTAGCGTTTTAATTTCTATATACATTTCGTGCTCATAAGAAGCTTATCATCAGGAGAACCTATACAATCACATCCATTAGCGCGCCAAGAGAACTACTTCAGCATGATCAGTTCGTCAGAGGTTGATAAAAGCTCAAATCCGTCATTGACAGGCCATTGATAAACGTGTTTGTCAGTAGGTACAGGATAAGCCCAACAACGTAAATGCCTATTTGTAAATGTTAATTTATAGTGATTCCAAAACAATAGACCTCGGTCCCTTACATGCATGTAAAACATCAAAATTGTAATTATTACCTATATATAATAGGTATATTAACTACATCTATAAAATGGTTTGCTAAATTAAAATTTTCAATCCTATTATTTCTAAATGCCGAAATATAATTTTTAAATCTAATTTCAAAACAATGTTAATTTGATTTATATATTTATAGAATTAGATTCATCAAAAATTAATTTGTAAATTCCAGATTTTTTATTTCTCTGTAAAATGTCCATGAGATTACATAGCTATTTAATCTTATAGATATTTAACAGGTATATGCACAGTATTATTGGGTTAAATCCCGTCTAAACATCATTTTTTGTTGATATCCATGAAATTTTATACGCATGTTAAGCTACCTAAATATTTATTAAGCCCTTTCTTGTGCAGAATAAATGCTGTTCTTTATAAGACTTTCTTCTTTTTATTAATGAGATCATCAAAACATTTATTACTATATCTATTTGTTGATGTTCTATTATAAATTGCGTTTACTTCTAAGGAGAATAGTAAATGACCGCTGTATCATAAATTTACGTGCAGGCAATTTATAATGCCATATGTTGTAAGAAGAAATAGATAGATATAGTAATATATGTGTGATGAGCGATTAAGGATATAATAAAATATTTTTCGATGAATGCAATAGCCAAAGGTTGGTTTTAACAAAGTAATTCAAAAATTAAATGGTAATTCAAAATCAAAAAATCGAAACATACGACGATATACTTTTTTTCTATAGATAAAATATGATTTAGTAATGAAAAAATACTTAATTTTCCTAGGTGTATGGATAAAAATTTTAATTTTCACATATTCACAAAAATTCACAATAATTCGTATCCAATAAATTGATCGACAAATATTTTTGTGTTTTACACATGTTATTTAATTCTGAATGACTCTACTCATACATTCCATAATAACAATTGTCGTTAATTCGTTTTTTTAAGCGAAAGTGTACTTTGGATCGAGAGCAGGCCACATCTGCTTTGATCAAAATATTTTATGATCTTCATCTTAAGCCGGTAATAATATTGCTATTATTATTTTTCTATTGAAACGGTATATAAAATTGTCGGTTGCCATTTTAAACCTTATTACTTAAGCAAAATTTTACACCACATGCAAGTTTTATACAGGACGGAATCGATCATGCATCTTTCCACAAATATTCATAATCTCCTCATTTTTTTAGAACAACTTTGACACAATACCTAACTATAACAAGAGTATATCACTGAAAACATATTATAAATAATAATGGAGAAAACCATACAAAATGCTCAGCCAGACGGCGTCCGCGCGCTCACGCGCCGCGCCGAGCCCGTGATGAACGGGCTATACCATGCGTCATTTATAAAGAATTTATCTAGTCGCTTACTTCAGACGACCCCTGACGTCAGCGTTTTAAAGGTCGCCGAAGGTATTGTTAAATTAGTCTCTAATTTTCCACGTGTGTTCCGTCCATCTCTAAACAAACAAAGCAAACTAAGGTAAATTATCGCGTATACGATAAACTAAATGCAATATTACTCGTGACCTCGCAGGTTATTGACTTTCAGGATAAGTTTGACTACAAAATTTTAGAGCCGTAGCGATGTCACCTTTCAAACTCCCGAACAATAAAAAAATTGGGTGCGTGTACTTATGTAGGCGCACGAAAAGTTATGTTTCTTTGGCATCATTAAAAACGAGCCCAAACTCGATGGGGTTGCGTCGTTTAATTACGGAGTTCCTATGGCCATCTTCCAGCTCCATCATCAGACCCTAGTTACCATATAGTATCAAAGTACTCGTCAAGACGAATCAAACGAGCCCAAACTCGATGGGGTTGCGTCGTTTATTCAAATTCAAATTCAAAATATCTTTATTTCATAGGTTACAAAATAACACTTGAAATACGTCATCATTTTTTGTGAATTTACACTTTACTGCTCGTTCGGAAGGCAGTTTTCCCTCAAGAAGAACGAGCAAGAAACTTTAATTACGGAGTTCCTATGGCCACCTTCCAGCTCCATCATCAGACCCTAATTACCATATAGTATCAAAGTACTCGTCAAGACGAATCAAACGAGCCCAAACTCGATGGGGTTGCGTCGTTTAATTACGGAGTTCCTGTGGCCACCTTCCAGCTCCATCATCAGACCCTAGTTACCATATAGTATCAAAGTACTCGTCAAGACGAATCAAACGAGCCCAAACTCGATGGGGTTGCGTCGTTTAATTACGGAGTTCCTGTGGCCACCTTCCAGCTCCATCATCAGACCCTAGTTACCATATAGTATCAAAGTACTCGTCAAGACGAATCAAACGAGCCCAAACTCGATGGGGTTGCGTCGTTTAATTACGGAGTTCCTGTGGCCACCTTCCAGCTCCATCATCAGACTCTAGTTACCATATAGTATCAAAGTACTCGTCAAGACGAATCAAACGGGCCCAAACTCGATGGGGTTGCATAGTTTCGTTACGGAATTCCTATGGTTCCTAGCTCTATCATCAGATCAGCTCTATGTCATAATAATATTGCATTGTCATCCGATTTATACATGCATGCAAAATTTCATTTACATTTTAAAAATTAAATAAATAAATATTTATTTTCTTGCATTAAATGTAACATAAATTCTCTCATTACATTACGAAAGCCGGATGTCGCATTCGGGCAGCTTCAACCTGTTAATTTTGTGTCACACTGTTACACAATTTTGTGTTACACAATCTTAAATTTCACTCATCATTTTTTCATAACGCGCCTATAACTTCAATTGTGTTTACATATTCGATAGCAGTGAAAGGCATTGTTATTAAACAGTTAAACATTAATCACTCACAATCTTAATCAAGGTCAACGAACTTGACGTTGACCTTGAAAGTTTGGGGTGGACAAATGTCCGCGCCAAACTTATAGTTGGTTAATATACGAGTTTGAAGAATGAGGAATTTTGTGGTTTCGCAGTTGCATTTTGTAATAAAAATATCTAATGTAGCGGTATCTCTATTGCTATCGTAGACTCGCATGATAACCGGTAGCAAGTGCGCGACCACAGACCTGTCCTGGGGCACGCCGAGCTCCTTCTCGATAAACTCGAACAGAACCTTACAGTACTTCTTGTTCTCCTCGGGGCCCAGCCGGTCGATGACCACGACCCTGGCTATGGCCGTGGGCGCGTCTGAGCCTCCGAAGCTCATCAGCACGTCAGGATGGATCACCACTGCAGTTAACTGAAATTGGGATAATTTTACTTGGTCAACAACTTCTGTCGTAACTACACTGCCTTTGATTGACTTTTTTTAGGAAAATATCGTCTTCAATTTACATCGATTCTCACAAAATCTGAGTGACTTTTTCATTTATATTTTAGTAATTTACTGACGGAAAATAAACAAATAAACCGTACTTCTAGATTTCACACTATCGATAGCGATTAGTTATATATATTTATAATAGAGAATTTAAACAATTTCTAAGTATCATTATATTCGTAACCACATGTAAAAAAACGTGCAAAAATTTCAAATCCGCAGATAATCAATTCTAACTGTGCCTATATCTTGTTTAATTTAACTATTATATTATCAACTATCTTGACTAACTAATATACTAATTATCAATTATTATAGTAATTTATTATCGACAAACGGTAGATAATCTGGTACAAAGGCCTTCCCTGGAGACTTCTAGGGAACTATACTAATCCATGTTGGACCCTATATTTTCTGAGGTCATCCTCCCATCTCTTAGTCTGTCAATCTCTATTTCTTTTGCTGTCTGGTGGGTACCACTCTGTTATTAGTCTTGTCTATTTTTCTTTCTTCTCTTTTATCAGGTGTCCTGTCCGTCTCCACTTTAGCTGTTTGTATACTGTGTATGCATTCTTGAAATTTGTTTTAGTTTTTGTGTTTATTATTCTTTCTCCGTCGTTTTTTTAACTCCTATTGTATTTATCTCCATAAACGGTCTTGGTAGGTCTCTCCTCATAAACGATAAAAAGATAAGTAACTTACGTTTTGCAGACGACTTAATCCTATTTTATGAAAATCCAAAATCACTAGAAATAATGCTGCAACAACTAATAGTTGAAAGCGAAAAAACAGGACTATCAATACCTTTAACCAAAACAAAAATTTTATCAATCTCTACAAAAATCAGTAATGAGCCAATAGAGTACGTACATGATTACATATACCTGGGGACGTTAATATCTGAGTGACTGCATGCAGAAATAAATAGAAAGAAGAATAATAGACGTGTGAAAAAGATATTAGTCGCTCAGCGAAGTAATAAACAATAAAGAAATGTCTATGGAAGAAAAAAAGAAGGCTTAATATGTGTATTTTACTATACGGATGTCAAACTTGGGTATTGACAGAATGTTTAGCAAACTAATATTAAAATTTGTCACAATGGGATGGAAATAAGAATGAAGATAAATTATATTAAATGATTCCATTTATCCTAAGGATGATCTTTATTGATTTTTGTTATTGGACTCATGACCGTATAAAAGCTATAAATGATAGTCGATCGAGTTCTCGGATTTTGTCTTGTAAGAATTAACGTCATTATTTTCATCTCTTTCTTATCGTATCGTATTGTTTATTATTTCCATATGCAGTCATGGAGCCCCGGTATATTTCTTGCCTTGGTTCCAATAACTGAAAAAGTTTTGCGTTTATTTTCTAGATGGCTTTTATTAAGAACTTGTGAATACAATTCGCATTACTTACAAAGCGCTAAATTATGGCGTTTACTAAACATAGGAAGGAAAGTACCTAATTATTATTTTTCTAAAAATGAACTAGTAATGAGTCGTGCACTTTTGGAATTTCCAAGTTTTATTATCAAACAATAATTTAGATCAAAAAAAAAATAGTATTATCTAGACTTTAATTCAGGATCTTTCAAGAATTATAGAATTGTTTAATAAGTAACATTTAAAAGGGAAGACAGCTCGAAAGATATAGATCTAAGATGATTAATTTAAAAAATATGGCTGTTTGTTAGCAAACAAATAGACTGGCTGCAGAAATTATAAAAAAAGCTAAAAATTTAATTTGCTGTAAAAAATAATAAAAAAATTTGGGTATTATATAAAAATTAAAAAACAAAATGATAACGATGATCTATTGCTAACAATGTGACACCTTAGAATGAAATGAAGCAAATACAGAAATTATCTGAAAAGGAGGTCTACAGATGGTTCGAGAGCGACATCCGAGACCAGGAGGGATTGCCGACTCACGAGCGCACGCGCGACCAGAGAGAGAGGAAGAAAGGTACGAAATTTCTTTCTTACTTTTACCCATCTTTCATGTTGGGGTTCCGGTTGTTTATATAATTCTATCATTTCTCTTTTGATTTACAAAGAAACCTATACTTTCCCATAACTAAGTTTCCCGCGAGTTATCGAGATTTCACCCAGTCGGACGACCTGCTGAAGTCGAGGCTATGAATGTATTCATAATACTGATTACGATTAGTGATGGCTAAAAAACGGTTCGGTTTGGTAGTGCGAATAGACGAACTACCTTCTCATCCCTGTTGACGGTCTGCGCCAGCAGCGGTATGGCCTTGCTGATGAAGTCCGCAGGGATCTTGCTGCGCGGGATGTTCGTCTCGATTATGAGCTGGGGCATGATGGCTGTTGCGTTTGTTTGCGGATTGGACTCAGAAAAACTACCGACTTATCTTTAATTGCGTAAGTACGTAACGCGACTCAGTGTAATTGATAACA
Organism: Eumeta japonica; assembly: GCA_005406025.1. Taxonomy (NCBI): domain Eukaryota; kingdom Metazoa; phylum Arthropoda; class Insecta; order Lepidoptera; family Psychidae; genus Eumeta; species Eumeta japonica. Next base: position 32,622 of record BGZK01000958.1, on the reverse strand, counting down.
AAGCTAAACTATATTTATATTTTGTTTGTGCCAGGGGTATACAACAATTTTTACGACACTTTTATCAAATATATGTGTACCTTATCATGTATTATGCACGTATATCTACAGAGATTTACGTACATTGTAAATGATAAATAAAAAACTTGCTGAACACTAAGTGTTATATGAACTATATCAAGATGTTAAATGCTATGTCAAATCTTTTCATTATAAAAAACAATAATTGTACTTTTAGGTGTGTACCCATGTAGACAGTAAGAAATTCATTCCACCATCTTGGGACATTTGCAAAGTAGAATTACACTTACGGTTTATCAATATCAATCAATAGGGTTTCTAGTGCTTGATAAACTCTTTCATTTGATGTCCATATCGAGAGGGTTATAAAGAAAAGAAGCTATATCTTACTTCTTGTAGAGATAATGATTTTGAAAAAATATTTACATATAACCGAGTACGCTAGATTATATTGTCTCCAGTGCTTAGTGTGTGTACAAAATTTCAGTTAAATTAATCAAAATCAACTAACACACAAACAGCTCCATCTGATTCTAAACTAAACAACGTGACATGTTTTATGGGTCTCAGATGGTTGATAAAATACATGTATACTTTTTTTTTGTACATATACATACATACACATATTACATAGAAATACTCAGAATCGAGACAAACTTAATTTTAAATCAAATAAATGTATATCTTGTACGGGAGTCGAGCCTACGCTCAGCCTAACAGGTAGGGACGCTGACAACTGCGCCAATCGGGCAGGCGTTCGTCATAAACATCCACTTAGGCTATGGTTGTAATGTGACACTCTAAAGGCCGTAAATTAATACTTTTCACACGCTTACTGTAAAGTATGCACGTTATATATAGTTTCAATTTAATCCACGAGTGTTCTAGTATTCACAATTTTGGGTGCGGGGTTCGTATGACATCAAGGCGGTGCACTAGTGAAACAACACTTAAGTTACACGGGAGGCGGCGATAGCGGGCGGCACTAGATGTTTACTGTTTGGCGCTGGTTTGTTACTGACTAAATGTTTTTTTTTAGTTCTCCCCGTGCGAAAGGGGTGGGGAAGGAGGAGAAAAACCCATTATGGGTCGTCCATGCGCCCGGGCACACGGGTGTGTCCGACTCTCACAGACTAAAAATCTCCTGAACAACTTAAGTCTGCAGTGACGCAAGCAAAACGCTGTGACGCCTACATCTCAAACGCGGCCATTTCGGCATGGTGATGCCGCCGGCGCGTGACTGCCCATGGGTGCCTCTTAGGCGGGCACCTCGGCATAGGAAATCACGTGTGTATAATCAAGTTTATAGCACGGCCTGCAACTTCAAAGGGGGACTCCGGGAGGCGCGAAAGCGCACTGGATTGATGATCTTAAAAGGTCGTAATGGTTGGGTTAAACCCTACTCCTAGTCAATAGCCATCTTATTTACATCTATGAGTTTTTCCACCTTGACGGTGAGATCGTCAGGCGGGTCTAACAGGACTAAATCTAACAGAACTATAATATATATGACTAAATGCGGCGCGCGCTTGCGCTTTTATGCGCTCCGGTCCGAGCGCGGCCCCTGTCCGCATGATGCGTTGTTTATCCAGTACCGACTCAATGTTTCCTCTCCCCCCCCCGACCTCTCTTTATTTTACCAGTCTTTTACTATTTTACAATACTTATATACTTATATTTACTTACTCTACTCGGCCGTGGGTGCTTTCTCGGTCTTTTTGCTTTCTGGGCAACTACTACTTGTTCAGCACGACCCTTTAATTAATGAAATCCACGGACGTACATTACTTTTCATTTATTTGTCTTAGTTAGTTAGTCCGGCATTATCGGCCGGCAATAACGAGTACGTATACACACGAGTTATACACACGGTTATTGAAAAAAACCGGCCAAATGCGAATTTGACTCGCGCAATCGGGTTCTGCACTGCAACACAATATATTTCTTTTAAATATTTAATACATTTGTGTTAAATATAAAGGAAATTATTCATTCATTTACGGATTCTTAACATAAGCCTCACACCACACTTGGCCGATTTTTATTTATTGTTTCCGTTTGCACTATGATCACGCCAAGTTTGACGCCGGTATTTGTTATGTTTTTTACAATAGAGTAACAATGAGAAAAATGTTCTGAAACGCATTAAGTATGCTCTCACGTACTTAGCGAGTGTCAGTTTATACTGGATTTTGAAACGAAGCGAAACGAAACAAACTACAGACTTCTTACAGGTTTTCCTGTAATTTATAAATAGAGAGCTATTTACTGTGTTTTTTAAAAAAATTTATGTGCAGTTATTCCGGAGATAATGGGAGAATGGTAAATTTTCACCTATTTTTTAAAATGTCATTAAATCTATTTCCTTCAAAATTATAAAAAAAATATATTCGGGACCGTCACCATTGTGGTTTGTCATTTCATGTCATGTAAGAGCTCTCATTTGATTTGTCACGTGGTGCAGTTTGAAAAACTTCTTTTTAAATTTTCTGTTTATCTCTGAAAAGTGACTCTCGTTTTTAAAATTATTTACTTACGTTACATATCCTTATTTGAGTCACAGAGGTATATGTGTGTACCAAATGTCAACTCATTCAGTTCAGTAGTTTCGGAGAAAATTAGCTGTGACAGATGGGCGGACAGACGGTTAAAAGCGAGTGATTCTACCTTTCTGAGGTACGGAATCCTAAAACAAAAACGAGCCTATGGAAGCGGGACTTTCGACTTCGCTCGAATACCACAGGTTGAGCCCCGGCGGCCCGATAAGTGCCGTAGATAAGACGCAGCTCTGCGCAAGTCACCGCGCGCGCGCCAGCGCCGTGCGCCGACGATGACTATGTCTTCGCTCGATTCAATGTTTTGCTTTCATGACTGTAATAATAAGATAAGAGCTTGGCAAACTTGTACGGCATGACTTGAAAAATTACATACGCTCACAAAGGCGCTGCACCGGCTGTTTTAAAGACAATGAAGCTGTTTCACAATGAAGACACCTATTTTCGTATTTGGTTTTGAAACAATATTTTTGAAAAAAATGTCACAAAATACACCAATAAATAATATCCGTATAGGATGAAGCCAAAATCGAAATGGAGCCAAAACACGGTAACTTGCGTATTATGATGTCATTCTTTTGTTGAAAATATGTATTTTAGAATTTTGTTCATTAGTAGGCACCTGTTTTCCCAAATACCTGTTTAATCATTTTGCCACTAATTTGATTTAGTTACTTTTTTATAAATAGGTGATAAGAGAGCCAAACGTATATTATACGCCAATAATTATATAAACGACAGACGCTCATGACTTTGTGCAACATCCAAAAAGTTAAAATGCGTTGCCTACCTTTTAAAACACATATAGTAATTACAGTATTGATAAAATTGTAAAAAAAGCTGAAAGGCTTTAACCGTGTATTCGTCTATTGTATTTCGTAAGGGCGCCATTCAAGTATTTCGAAGTATCATTTGTGTAATTTTAACCCCCCCCCCCCTTGTTAGTAAAAATCAGCAAAGTTCTTACTCTCCCCCCTATGCTTACATAAACTATGGTATATTCTTTTTTTTTTGTTTTTTCATGAGTAGCAGTTATCATGTCTAGAAATAAAGAATCTAAGACTATAAAAGAATTTATAGCACAATTAAAATTTATTTGAACATATTATATAAATAGTGTAAAGCAATCCTTGTACCCCTCTATAAAGGGAAAGACACGGCAGCCTTGCACAAATTACCGTCCTAAAAGCCTCCTCATCGTCGTTGGCAAACTGGATGTGAAAATTATTACCAAAATAGTTGCGAATGAGACTGAAAACAAGATTTGGTACAAGCGGAAAGAGGCAGTGTGTCAAAATAGGCGGATGATGTTGAAGACACAAGACACTACCTACTTATGTCAATAAAAAAAATCAATCTTTCTAATATTTTCTGACAATTCTTTAATAGACACACTTACAAATACACGTACTCAAACCCATCAACTTCTTATGGTTGTTCAGAAGCTTCATTCGATTAAAATATGTGAATATTCTACCATTCCAACAATTTTATATTATAATATCGGGTGTAACAAAACTGCAAACAATTGCTTTAGGGGATGATAGTACATATCAATACGAATAACTTTTACTATGGACACTCTTCTGCAATCGCTAAAAAATCAATTATTCCATACATTTTACCTACTGCACGAAACAACTCACTGTTTTTTTCGATTTCAGAAGAGTGCAATAAGTTATCCCCTAATTTTGTTACATCTGTATAATTTCCCATTTTTGACATAAGAGATGTTTGCGAAGGCGGTGAATATCAAATCGGGCCTTGTCTATGATCACTAACAAATCTCTCGGTCAAACGTTGGAGCGAGTAGAATTTTTTTAATAATAAGAAAAATATATTAATTTTATTAACAAACTTTATTATTTTTATAAACTTTACTTCATATTTACTTTATTGGTATTCATTAATTATAAATTATAACATTAACTTAAATGTTTCATATCTTCCGGGCTCTCTGTGACGGCCAAATTTTTTTGTTTGTTAGAATACGTTTATTTTTGGAACTGTCACTGAAATTTGAAAACCTCTTTTTGTATTTTATAACCTATTTATAGAGAAAAATTATAGGTTAATAAGAAAGATTATAATTTTCCGTGATGTATTTAGTTAAGTTATAATCAGGTTAGCATTAAACTACGACCATTAGGAGTCGAACCGTCTTAGTTTTTGTTAAGTAAGTTGACAAAAATTACCGCTTAGACATATAACATTCTGTACATTGGCTAAACTGTTTCAATTTATACAAGAATAATGTATACAAAGGTCGGTTTTATACAGTTTTATATTAAATTTTGGGACAATATATATATATATATATATATCTAACTACAGTAGAACCTCGATAACTCAAACCTCGGTAACTTAAAAACCTCTATAACTTCAAAAAATAATATGTTCCCTTCCCATCAGAGCCCAAAACCTCTATAACTTAAAATACGCAACCTCTATAACATAAAATTGTTTGTCAATGAGTCATTTTGAAAGAGTGTGCAAAACAAAAGGTTTCGGTATTTATTGCTTGTACGTGTTCACTAGTTAAATTGTTAATGTAAACAATACATATGTCACCTATTGTTTGCTTCTTCGAAATTCTTTAAAGCTTTGCGGCGGTTGTATAAGACATAAGTAAGCCTTGGATCATAAGTTTTTGATCATTGTCCTGGAAACATCTTTACTTACTGTGTGATAAAACTGGCTTAAAATGAGTTCAAAAAGAAAATTAACAACACTAACATACGCTGATAAAGGGTGGAACAAGGGTACATACGTATATATGTACATAGCTACCTCTATATTAGCCTATCCCTAACATAGACCCTTGATAACTTAAAACCTCTATAACTTAAAATATTTTGTGTTTCCCTTGAACTTTAACTTATCGAGGTTCAACTGTATTATAACTATCCAATAAAAGTCTCCTCATTCCACACAATACATCACAATATTTATTTTTAATTTTTTACTCCCATTGTTTAAATGATTTGATTACCTCATAAACAATTGCATTGTTTGTGCGGTAATCAACTTTTTTTTGATAATCTAAAGTAATAATGGTTTTGAGGAAAAAAAATCTTTTCCTAAAAAAATATTTAACACATCTGTTAATTAACAATCGTTTTTTGTTACTGAATATTATTAAGGAAACGTTTTTTCTTTAAAAATCATTCATACATCAATCACAAATGGATGTGTGTTATTAATTTTTTTATATACTTAATTATGTAACAAAAATAGGCATATGTATTTTTTCCCCAAAAAAAATGTTTTCTATTTTGTATATGACTTCTAATTTTCTTATGTCGTGAAGTTCAACATTTTTATCTGCTCTTTTGTCGCAATTTACATAACTTGTAAACTTACTTTGAGAAGTAAAGTTATTAAGGAGCCTTTAAATCACGCGGGTTAAAAATGTATAAACCAAGGTTCGCGGTTGACAATATCACGTACTCGTATTCTGTGATAAATTAATGCAAATATGATATTTTATAATTTCTTCTGGAAATGTTGTTCTACAACTTGACAAATATTTGAAGTTCACCAATATGCCTAAAAAGAAAATGTCGCGCTTCCAATAATTATAACAAATCAAGGTGTTTTAATATTATGTTTTTCACTAAAACTAATAATGACATGCACTACAAAGCCACATTGCATTTTTCATATTTAAGTAAATGAAAACAATCCAATTACTGCTTTCTTATTGCATCAAAGTTTTCGTAGATTGAATCCAAAAAATATTTAAATAAAATTGTATTTTCGTCAATATATGAATAAAGTCGATTAGGCTAGTATTTAAAGGATATCATTGAATTCCGCAATCTGCAGTTTTCATTTGATGAACGCTAGTATGCCACTGGCTGCGAGAAGGTGAGTATTGCGCAAAACGCCGGGACATTTGCGCGTTCATACGTTATTTTTTTAATACACTAAGCATTCTACCGCTAAAAAGCAATACATATCTAGTATATTTGAACCGTCAAATCGTGGATGTACAGCGAGTACTTTCCGCTGCGCTTGTTAGGGTCATCATTTAATTGTATCTCAGTATTTTATTTAAATAGCACCATGTGTTATTGCAAAATGTATACTATTGTTTTATTTAAATTGTTCCTTCTGTTATTATTGCAAATGCATATAAGTGTTTTATTTAAATAGTGTCATTTATTAGATCACAAAATGTATCTCACAGTTTATTTATATAATGCCATCTATTATATCGCAAAATGTATTTCAATATTCTACTTAAATAGCGCCATCTGTTATAATCGCAAAATGTATATTATTGTTTTATATAAATAGTGCCATCAGTTATATTAAAAAAATGTAACTGATGGCACTGTATACATATATAATGAAAACAGGTTGTCTTTGTTCGCCAATCACGTAAAAACTACTAAACGCATAGACATGGAACTGGGACCATTCGATGCGGAATGATTTGTAGATGGTTCAAGGCTACTTCTTTTTCGAATTCCGTAAATCCTTCGCTATTTTATTTATAAATAAAAACAACCCAGCGAAGCGGGAGGGACAGCTAGTTTTTTCATAAGAATAAACCAATTGTGAAAATATTTATGGCACTTCCCCCGTTTTAATACTTTTCGACAGCCTCTTCTGGTGATGAAAACGGCATCATTGATCCTTAATTTTTGCGAAAAAAAATGTCACGAGGTCCCAGGTCTGGACTATATGCAAGATTGCTCATAAGTTCTACGTTTTACTCCTTCAAAAATTTGTCTGTTTGGCCGTGTGAGAACTGGCATTGTCGTAGTGCAAGATGATACGACGTTTACGATTATTTTTTACGGTGTTCATCAATAACTTCCGGCAAACTTTGTTTACGTGTGATAGGTTCACAACCAAATGGTCGTGAACCAACCACTATTCACTGTATGACAATTCTCTAAAGCAACAGTAGCCACATTTCCAGTTTTATTAAGAAAAGAGGCAATCTTTGGCTTAGTTTTGTTTCGGGGTTGTAGCAATAAATCCATGTTTTGTCACCTGATACTATGTCCCACACCAAATTTGACGCCACTTCCTTGAATCTGGTAAACATGGTATTGTACCAATTGTCGCGGTCCGTTTTTTGAGTTTCAGTCAAATTGGGTGGGATCCACGGCGAGCACGGCTTTTTCATATCAAAATATTTGTGTAGGATTGATTGTATTCGACTCATGTCTATGCCTAAGGATGCTCTAATCTCATGGTAGGTCGCATGCCCATTTGTTTCGATCACACGGCGCATAGAATTGATGTTTTTGTTGTTCACAGCGGTGGAGGGGAGATTATCACGAAATTCATCACTGAGATTGACACGACCGCACTTGAATTCTGAAAACCAGTTATACACAGTCGTCTTGCATGGTGCTCCATCGCCAAAAGCACTTCGAAGGCAATCGAGGCTCTGCTGAGCTACTAAATTACTTTTAAAATCGTAAAAAATCGTACTATGAAAATTTTCACTACTTAGGTCCATTGTGGCGAACACACGCAATTTTTAAAATGATGCCATAATGTAAAAGCAATTGACAGTTAGATGAAACAACTGTATTTTACAACCAAAGGTTTCAATTTTCAAATTTAGTAACTTCTTCTTAAATATTGTTTTTGTAAGCGGCCAGTTCCAGAAACTTTTAGTGCCGATACCACGTTTACTATGTGGTATCGATATCTCTTTTGTTTCTTTTTTCATATTTATATAAGATTCGTTTGAATAAGTTTTTGAATACTGTAACCATATAAAATGCTGAATCCAAAGATATATTTCAGCGCAGAGACAAGTAATATTCATGAGAATAAAAACAATTTGTGCTTTTGATTGCAACAATTGAAAGAGGAATTTAAAAGGCATTTCTACTTTAGCACAATATTATAATATACATTATATTCATAGATAAAACAATACGTAGAATAGATTATATAATTTTTTATTTATCGTAATTAAATGACATTAAGTTAGATCATATGTGCGCAATTACCGGCCCGCGGGACGCATTCGACCCGCGAGACATTTTGAACAATTCAAAAAAAAATTATTACACGACTTACTCATACTCACGGAATCAAGTGAGCGAGTAAGTCGAGTGGTGGCGATCATCAACCAGTGAGGCGGCAAACATCGGCAAAAGTCTTTGATATTTGCCCCTTCACTGGCGCCGCAAAAAAAGATTATTGCTTCTCAATTATTCTACACTAGACAATTCTAGATCATTCCTTCATATTGCCTATGTAAGAGGGTGGATGGCGCGGACTTTAGTTCAGTTCTATTTGAGCTACCGAGGTGATAACTTCGACAAGCGATATCCTAGTAAACTGCTAGTGCCGTCAATTTGCTTTGTGACTTTGTGTGCATCTTGAATGCTTATTAATTATGTTTTGTTATTAAGTTTATCGAATGAAAATTAAACGAAAATAGATGCAGACTATCGCTAGTTTCAGCAAAAATGGACTGAAGAATTCTTTTTTATCTTGCACAATGGTAAGCCTGTAAGCCTTGTTTGCTGTGTAATGAATCTATTTCAGTGATGAAAGAATTCAATACAAAGAGGCATTACTTAACTAAGCGTCCTATGTTGCACTCACTGATAGAACAAATAAAAGAAAAAACAAAATCCAGAACCTTATCGCAAATTTGGAAAAACAGAAGCAAATGTTTCATAAACAAAAAACACAACTTGATAATGTTGTGAAAGTTAGTTTTATAGTCAGTTATAAATTGGCAAAGTCATTAAAACCATTTACCGAAGGAGAGTTTATCAAAGAGTGTATGTTAAAAGTTTGTAGTGTTTTGTGTCCTGAAAGGAAAAATAAATTTGGAAAAATTAGTTTGTCAAGACGAACTGTTGTACGACGTGAAGAAATGATAGCTGATGATATAAACACAACATTGACTGATCGTATGGCTGGTGTTGAATTATTTTCCATAGCATGAGAGAAGAGCACGCTTTGTCTGACACAGCTCAACTATATTTATTCGAGGTATTCATAAAGAGTTCCCTGTTATTGAGAAATTGCTTTCTTTATAGCTACTAAAAGGAACCACTATATGAGAGGATATTTGTTATGAAGTTCACAACGTATTCACAAGTTTTGACTTGCCAGGGCCAAAATTTATTGGAGTATGCACAGATCGTGTGCCTTCTATTGTCGGCTTATGTAAAGGCTTCATCAGAATTTTGAATGTAAAAGCAACTGAATTAAATGTGCAAAAAGATGATTTGATAGTCCTTCATTGCATTCTTCATCAACAGAACTTGTGTCCTAAGTCCATTCGACACTAGAATGTTACGAATGTGGTAGTATAAGACCATCAATTGTTTTCGATACCGAGGGCTTAACCATCGTCAGTTCAAGGTGTTTTTGGATGAAATATCAGCCGAATATAACGACGTAACATATGATTATGAAGCCAGAGGGCTAAGCAAAAGGAAAATGCTGAAACTGTTTTACGAGCATAGAAATAAGATAGTAGATTTTATGCAAATAAAGAATAAACCACTATCTGAATTGAGTGACCCAAAATGGAGATGTGACAGCATTTCTGGTCGACCTTACAGGCTAAATAAATTATTGATATTTGATGCTTCAAAAACAAGGACAGTTAGCAAATGATTTGTACAGCCATTTGAAAGCGTTTCAGAACAAAATCCGCTTGTTGGAGGCACAGATGCTGTCTGGTAACAGTTACCATTTCACCACACTCTCTGCATATGAAAATATTACTTGTGCTCAATACGCTGGAGAATTCAAGTTACTGTCTGAGCAATTTTCGAACAGATTTAGCGATTTCAAAACATGGAAGATGGTTTCGATTTATTTGCTACTCCAATAAAAAGTAATGTACAAAATGCTTCAATACACTTCCAAATGGAATTGATTGAGATTCAAGAAAACTCACTGCTAAAATTTAAATTTGAAGACGTGGAGTCGTGCGGTTTCTAAAACAAATACCTCGAAGAAGACCATTTTCCGCAGCTTAGAACATTCGCAAGAAGATTAATTTGTGCTTTTGGCAGTACTTACAAATGCGAACAGTTCTTTTCAATGATAAAAGTTCTATCAAAACATTGTACAAGACTGACAGATAATAATTTAGAATCTTTTTTTCGTCTTTGTATCAGTGGAATTAATTCAAACGTCGATGGATTAGTTTCCCAAATTCAAGCTCAAGTGTCTCATTGTTTTCGATGTCTCTACATAACTTTCGTAGTAATTTGTAGTAATTCCAAATTTCACGATTTAATTTTAATGTTTTATCTGTTTTCTTCATTTGATTTTGTTATTTTATTAAATTGTAATACAATAACATTGTCGTATTATTTCATGTCTGATCTATCGACAAAAATTATGAAAACTACTATAAAATTCATTACTTTTGATCGCGGCCCGCGAACGTATTTGCACACTAAAGTTTGGCCCATAACAAGTCAAAGCGTCATTTACGTCGTTTACGTTATCTACAACTTTATTGTTATTGTGACAAAAAGAAAGTTTTTCGAATTACGTGAAATATTGATGGATTGATATTTGGTACCCAGTCATCATTTTCTGCTTAAAGAACTGTAGCATACCGCAAAGCAGACCAAAATCGAACAACGCCTATGACAGACATCGTAGTTTAAAAATTAAAAAAATTGCCTCTTATTTAAATAAATCTGGATGTATGAATTCAAAGACCTGAAAACGTTTTAAAGTTATATTTTTGAACTCGGAGAGCTTGTAAAAGCACAAAAATCAATCTTTTAAGCACAAGTTCAATAATTTTCTGCAAGGTATATTTTTAACTGACTTCATTGAAGACTGAGCTCCAAAGCAGCAAAAATTTCGGGAATGACCTATAAGATCAACGCGTTTTAGAATTTTTGGCTCGAATAGCTTACCGATAGATCTTGACCTTTGACCTTTGAGACACTGTATTGTTCAACTCGAGGAGCTGAAAACTGTATCGATAAATATCATAGCGGGATGGTTGAAGGATGGCCAGCAGGGCCAACCGTATCACAGATTTTCTTTAGAGATTTAATTATTACGTGAAGCTTTTGATATAGAAATTTTAGATTTTCTGAAGAAGTGAAAAGAAGAAGGTATTATAAAGCCAACACTTCTTTTGGTCATTTTTTAAAAACGAATGAACTCAATAAATTCGTGAATTAAATTTGATGTTAGTTTAAAAATGATGTTTTTTAAAGTTTTCCAACCGATATCTTACATGATTCTAAGTAATAAAAATGATTTTTTAATACATAATTTCATTTTATATTACAATAAAAAACATTTCAGAGAAATTTCACCAGGAACAGGTGTAACCAATTATTACCACTACGCGTACAGCTGGACCAATAATGACCGTAACACACACACTCTCATCACAAATAATTTTAAAAGAAAACTTAATATTTAATAAAACTCAATTTATTTAAAATAACCCCTTCACTACAATACAGTAATTGGTTTTGGTATGTTTACGTCAATGGAACTTGTTTAGCAAAAGACTTTCAGCTTCGAAGTGAAAGAGTCAAACGGTTAGATATTTATGTAATGTACGATCACAAAATGGTAGCCAGAGTGGTTCCCCGGAAGCCCATGTCCGTAGCCAGCTTCTCCTCGAACGTTATGAACATTCTGGAACAATACAAAAACCGTAGCTTTAAGTACAAGCGACTACATAAATCATAGTTGTTAGTACTACCCTACCTACTATAACCACTTATTAAATATTCATTAAACCGGTAACAATGCCCTTACGTGCTGGCGCTGACCCTGTGTCATAAGACATTTTTAGTTGACCTTTCATCGAGTACAAACAGGATCAGAACTGACGTCACCCACTAAACCCTGTTGTTGTTGCCGCAGTCGGGTTTTGATAGTCGTCCTGCTGAAGCGTGTCCTTCCTCTATTTTTCTATTTCAGATCGAGGCACAAATTAGACCTGGCCAGTGCGGGTCGGACTTAGTTCTATTGCAGACACAATACTTGATATTATGCTATAATAAAACTAATAAAGTTAGCTCTTTCGCGGATGTGGTTTAATAATAAAAATATCTAATGTAGCGGTATCTCTATTTTTAGCGGTATATCGTGGGCTCGCACAGACCTGTCCTGGGGCACGCCGAGCTCCTTCTCGATAAACTCGAACAGAACCTTACAGTACTTCTTGTTCTCCTCGGGGCCCAGCCGGTCGATGACCACGACCCTGGCTATGGCCGTGGGCGCGTCTGAGCCTCCGAAGCTCATCAGCACGTCGGGATGGACCGCCACCATGGTATACTGGAATTGATATTTTTGCACGGTGAAGTATTAACTAAAAACATTTTAACTAAAAACAATGTAGTGATCTATTTATACATATAAAATATTTGTCCCAGGAAACCTCGATCTTCGCTAACATAGATTAGTTAATTATCAGGAATATTTATAGTTAAATATTTTTATACATATATGATTTTTTTTACAGTAGAAGAATAGATGAAAAGGGCAAGTGGCTTGTGTCGTATGTAAGTATATTTGTATCTTTATTAGTATGAGTCTTAGTAATGCACATGTCATTGTATAAACACAGCGTTTATACAACAAATTTTCTCAGAACGAAATAGGTAGATATTCTCAGTGGCGTAGCTAGCCTGGGTGTCACCTGGGACGGATTTGAAGTGACACCCTAAAAATCAAAACTATTAAGTTGCAAAAAATTCTAATGATAAACAATGTTTTATATTTCGTTGTATACTTTTTGTGAATCGAAATTTGCGGTCGGATGAACTCGGGGGTCACCCCTAAATGGGTGGCACCCGATACGGACCGCCAACGCCGCCCTCCCCTAGCTACGCCACTGGGTATTCTATAAATGCAATGGACAAAAATGTTAATCTGACTACATGTGATGCATGAGACAAACGAAAAGGCAAAAGTATCACTCGAACGGTTCAAAGAGAAATGATTTGCGAGGAATAAATAAATAAATATATACAACAGGGCCGAAATCGAACGCCCAAGGGCCGACAGGTGACGGCAGTCACACTAGTCCGAGATTTGAGCACGTAATCTATTTCTTTCCTTGCTTTCACACGGAGAGGTGTTAAGACGCGCGCCGGGCCTTTAAATGAGCCGAGACCACGACGAGTGAGCGCGAGACGGGCGACGACGTGAAATCGTCGTATCGTGAGTGCGTGCGGAGGACCGACCTCTTTGTCCCTGTTGACGGTCTGCGCCAGCAGCGGTACGGCCTTGCTGATGAAGTCCGCAGGGATCTTGCTGCGCGGGATGTTCGTCTCGATCACGAGTTCGGGCATGTCGTCTACTGTCGCGTCTACGGTCGAATATGATAAAACAAAAATGTGCACACTTGGCTCTCTTTATCTGTGTGTGAGGCTCGGCGGAATCGATAACGGAGCCGAATTACATTTATATTTTGTTTATGTCAGAGATCCGTAACATTTTTCCTTCAGGCTTTCTTGATTACTAACAACGTGGAAAGCCCAAGTGTTGTAACGAAAACATATTTGATTTAAAAAATTTGGATAAACATATCTTCAACGATAAATTGAAGTTACTGAAAACTTTTGACGAAAAAAAGGGGGAACGGCTTTTTGAATTTCGAAATCTGAAATGCGAGGTTGCGTCAAAAATTTAATTGAAACGAAGGAATTAAAATCGGAAAAGAGGGACAGCTTCCCGAAAAAAAAAACGGACAAGTGGTTCTTATCGTTCGGACGTGAACTCATTTTATGCGAGGTCACTAATACCGTGTTTATATTATTTTATAGGAGTTTGTGAATGAAATAAATCATCGGTCATTCGTCATTAAATCAAAGAAATACGTCTAAACGAGAACAGACGTTATAACAATAATACGATCGTCGTCGACGCCCGCCGTAGGGGCGTCGTACCGCGAGTTTCGCTGCTGACTCGTCCGGTCTTCGATCGTCAGGAACGACAACGCAGATAAGCTGTCCTTTCTCCTTGATCTTCGAACTCGCGCATAAGTTTCGAGTGAAAATTGTTGGAATAAATCTCAGACACCCGGCACCTAGGATATTTATTATCAGGATAAACTAAACAACTTTTTTTAAATAAATATTTGATAATAATGGTATGTAAGTAATTGAAATATTTCTGTAAATAAAATACTTTTTTTTTCAACTGTGTCAGATAGGTGTGTCATTTTTTTTGTACTGTATTTTTTTTTTGTGTATTGAGATAAGCGTCTTTTACGGTAATTTTTAAATTTCCCTCTCTTTTTTTGCTCTGTGTATATGAATTGTATTGACGAATATTTCGTGACCACAACTTGTCCTTTGAATTTTTTTAAAATCCTCATCCCCAACGATGCCGATCGAGTCGTCTCGCACACCGCAGGTTGAGCGCCGCGGGCGCAGATAAATTAATGTCGATAAAACGCGATTCGATCGGTCATGCTTCGCACGATGAGTTTACAACCACACTGTCATCACTCGACTCGACTGTTTGCTTCCGTAAGCGACGAGTACGATAAGGGACACGCTGACGGTGCCCCTTTTTCGTCGACACTCGATGGCCGCCTAAGGGCAGCTTATAATTATTTTATGAGAACTGAAAAAAATATGCCAGAAAATTATGTGTATTAAAATCAAATTAGAAATGCCTTACAATTTTATTTCTCAATAAATATGGCTGCCTTGAATTTACAAATTAATTGTAACGAACTAAAAAGTAAAACATAGTACGAATTAAATTTTATGAATCTTAAATAGGACATACAAAAAAATTACAAACAAATAACTACGTATTAATTTTACTGAGATACTACATCAAACTTACGACTAAGATTTGTAGCAGATGGTAAACAACGCAAATTAAAAAAAAAATCTTTAAAATAGATACTTCATAGATTTCCTGAATTTTGTGAACAGTTATATATTCCAAAATAATGTTTAAATTTTCTTTCAAAGTAACAGGAAAAAATATTCTTTTGTTAGGTAACTGATGAATGGATTAATGACCTCAATCCTATCATTTTTCAAATTTATCTCTGTCTGGCTTTTTGTCTGTGTGTTTGTTCTTTTTTTAACTTAAACCGATCTCGATGAAAATTGTGTACAGTCAAAAGGTATTATTTGACTAATAATGTAATACTGTCTGTCTGTTAACCAGTACGTTTGTTCTTTTATAATTAAAGAAAGGTTCGACCAATATCGATGAAAAATTCTGTGTAGTCAAAAGATATTATTACGCAAATAATAAGCAACTGTTTGTCTGTATCTCGATCTGTCTGTATATTCTTTTATAATATAAAAACCGTTCCAAAAATTAATGTGCAGACAGCACAAGTGACTGTGTAAATAATAAGCTACTCTTCGTCTGGCTGTCGTTAAGTTTTTTTTTATAACTTAAGAACGGTGTGTCCAATCGTGATGAAAATTGATGTACAGTCAGAACATGTGATTGCGTAAGTGATAGGCTCTACTTAGTCTGTATATACGAAAACCTGGTACATGTCAAGAGACATATAGAATCGTTCGAAAAAAAGGAGCGTCATCCATAACATTAACACTAGGTACAAGAACGATCTTGTTGTTCATAAAACCCGTCTAAGCAAAGTTAATACAGTAGAACCTCGATAACTCAAACCTCAATAACTTAAAAACCTCTATAACTTCAAAAAATAATATGTTCCCTTCCCATCAGAGCCCAAAACCTCTATAACTTAAAATACACAACCTCTATAACTTAAATAGGTAATCTCTATATTGGCCCTCAGTAACTTAAAGAAATGTTTCCACAACCTCTATAACATAAAATTGTTTGCCAATGAGTCATTTTGAAAGAGTGTGCAAAACAAAAGGTTTCGGGATTTATTGCTTGCACGTGTTCATTAGTTACATTGTTAACGTAAACAATACATATGTCACCTATTGTTTGCTTCTTCGAAATTCTTTAAAGCTTTGCGGCGGTTAGCCTTAAGACATAAGTAAGCCTTGGATCATAAGTTTTTGATCATTGTCCTGGAAACATCGCTTTACTTACTGTGTGATAAAACTGGCTTAAAATCAGTTCAAAAAGAAAACTAACAACACTCACATACACTGATAAAGGGTGGAACAAGGGTACATACGTATATATGTACATAGCTACCTCTATATTAACCTATCCCTAACATAGACCCTTGATAACTTAAAACCTCTATAACTTAAAATATTTTGTTTCCCTTGGACTTTAACTTATCGAGGTTCAACTGTAAATCGTTTAGGGCGTAAAGCGTGCGCTTTTATAAGATTCCTCATTTATAGATCCCAGATGAAATTCAAAATTTGCCATTTTATGAATTTAAGCATGTGTTTAAAAGAAACTTATATGGTAAGGGCTATCATACAAAGTGTGGTCTTAATATGTTAATGAAAAAAGACCATTGGATTGAACTGCTCGGCTATCAGGTCGCTTTATGTTATTATTAAGTGTTGTACTAAATTATCAACTATTAAATATTTTGGATCGATGAATATAAAATAGCAAGCCTTGAGTTTCTTGCCCATTCTTCTCACGGTGAATCAGCATTTGGAATGTGTGGTTATTTTAATGTCGAAAACGGTTGTTTGTGACGCGTTTCAAATATAATTTCTATTACCTACGAAGTAAAGATATTTTTGATTAGTTTCCATGCATCGTATTATACCTATAAAAAATAACATTTTTTTTAAATTTCTTTAGTAGTCATAATCAATTGTTTTTATATATATTCGAGCGTGTGCGCTCGCGCGTGTGTTTGTGTGTGCGCACGCGCGTGTATGTATATGTTTGTGTAGTGCGTAATTTGCTTTTTATCTGAGTAAAAAAGTGTTTGATTTCTCATGAATTTTTTTGTAAAACGAAACAAGGCTATGAAATATGAATATTACTTATTTAAAGAGGTAAGATGCGTTTTCACAATTAGGTTTATATTTTCTTATCCCGCACTAGCTTTCGTCCGCACCTTCGCCTTCGTAAACAGAATGGATTCCTTCATCTTATATATCGTCTGATCACAAATTTAATAATGATCATGACCGCCACCTCGGTCCTTCCTCAATGCCGATTTGCGTTACTCCCACTTCTGATACGCGGCACACGGCACATGATACGCGGCCCCGTTTTAGATTCCGAATCTGCAGAAAAAAATATCAAAAAGTATTTTTTACAATATTTCCTTATCTACACAGATAAATTCCAAAATTTAAGCAGTTACTCTCTTTAAAATACAACGACGATCGTTTGAAAATACATCACAATTGGCCAATTGAGATATTGTTAATAAAGTTTTGAAAAAAGGGCTTCAAAATAACTTACAAAAATTTTAAGGTTTAATTTATGGAATTGAAATATTGAAGGTTTATTGTTTGGTTCAATTTTTCAAAACTTCGTCGAATGTTGTAACGCAAATAAAAATCAAACAACGTGTTCGAAAGACATTGTAGTTGAAAGGTAAAAATGGCGTTTTTTTTAAATTAGGTATATATGCGTACATACATACATGTGTGTATATATATATACAGTGTGGTATCACGGATCATGTATTTTTTCTTATATATTCATAATCTCCTCCTTTTTCAGATCAATTTTGCCAAAGTAACTATAAAAAATAGATCATTGACAATTTATTTACAAATATATAAAAAAAAAAATTGGACACAATCTTACGAAATCCTCGGCCAGACTGCCGGAAATCGAATTCGGTCTTCGCGCTCGGGCTATGCAATGTATTATTCTTAAAGAATTTATTTAGTCACTTACCTACGAATGACACTTAATGTTGTCAGCAATGTAAAGGTCACCGAAGGTATTATTACATGAGTCTCTGACATTCCACATATATTCTACTACAAACAAACACAGCAAACCAAGGCAAATTATTGCGTAAACGATACTGCACGCAATTTATGGACTCAAAGACAACAGTGTCATCTCTGAAAATTCCCAAACAATAAATCATGTTTGCATTTTCGATAGCAGTGAAGGGAATTGTTATTAAACACTTCAATATTAATTATGCACAATTTTACTTTCAAAACGTCAACATGGTAAACGTAACATTTTATAACAAAATACCTAAACCTCTAAAGCCGCGCGCTTGGTCGTGGGGCGCGCGCGTACGGGCGGGCCTGCGGCGGACTCGTTCGTTAGACACTGCCAGCTCCCGCAATGTGCGGACCTAAGATTATAGGTAGTTGGGAGCGGCGGAGGCGGAAGGTGACAGGCGGCGGGGAGCGCGTGCGCATCGTACGCACGTCAGCTGTCACTAAGGGCTAAGGTTGTACTTTGTAAGTTTACACGTTTACGTTCCGAACTATTTTTCTCAGAAACGGCTAATTCAATGACTATGATTTTTTTGGTAAAGTTCTTCTAAAAAGAAGGAGATTATGAATATATGCGGAAAGATGCGTGATTGATTCCGTACGGTATTTATTTGAACTTGAGGTGTTTAAAATAAAATAGAACTATATGTATGAGTTCGGAGAATTTGAAAAACACTTAAATCGCTCATTCAATAAAAAGTTCTTCTTAATAAAAAGTGATCGTGGAATATATTAAACTTCGTCTCCGTCAATAAAGAAAAAAAAAATTCGTTAGTAAGAACCGCTAAAAACCAAATATGTATGTAATAAAATCGTTCTATTTCATGGAACGTAATTACTTTGTAGAAAAAAAAAATGGCTAAGCGTATGTCGGGACACGCGCAGTGTGGGATTCCGTAGTTACTCGTCAGAATAAGCTAACTTCGAAGGAAGCTTTTTTTGTTTGATACTATGAGCCTATTAATGAAGTTGATGGGTTAACGGCTAATAACATCTAAAAACGGATCCACGCAGAAGAAGTGTTAATGATTGATGATATGATGTTGTGTTTCCATAATTTTACACGGTTGATAAACACATATTTTCTACCTATTTTACACAATCAATAACGTCATCAAGTGATTAAGGTCTCAAGAAACATACTGTTACATGTTCTAGAATACTATTTAAAAACGACCAATCCTTTTATACAAAGTTCGTATTAAGTGTATTGTATTAGTATTAAATGATTTTACTGCAATGCATTACCATTTTAATGTATGTACGTAAATACATAACTATGTATTAAATTTTAAGTGTGTTAAAACACAATGTGAAAAAGTACATCAGCAAAAGACTGCATGTACATAGCGGTTTTGTTGAGAAGCTCAAGTTTTTCGGCAATAACTTAAAGGCAGTACATCCGTTCGTGTTGAAAATAATTTCCATTTAATGTAATTAATGTAAGTATTTTTCAAGGGTTATCTTTGTTTTATGTTTTGATTTTTTTGTGTCTATGCTACTTTTGAAGCGATTATTTCCGAAAATATTCTTTTAACCAAAAAAAATTCTTAAAAGGAGTTTTTAAAAGAACTGTCGAAATATGTGACACCCCTTGATGTTTGTTGAGAAATTTTTTTTTTGTCATTTAATTACCAAACTAAATAGCGGCTTATACAAGACACAAATACTCCAAATTTTAGTAACATAGGGTATAGCATTAAACTCTACCGTTGTGAAGTTGCTCATGAAAGCGTCGTGGTGGCGTAAAAAAGGAATGCGGGGGCGAAGGAGGGGTCGGGGAGCGCTACCTGCGCGTTATCTCATTCGCAGGCAATTCAGAGCGGCAGAGTTACTTGCGTTGCATTGTACATCTTTTGTTTTAGAGTAAAATGCCTGTGGCGTACGGTTGGAGGAACGGATGGACACGAAATTACCAAGGCTTTCTTTTTGCTATTTTGGCCACGGAGCACTAAAAAGATGTGGTATACCACAAATAACCTTTCCTTAACGGAAAGAAAACAAAATTTGTGTAAGTCTCACTTTCAAATGTAAAACTTGTACTTTAAAGTACCAACTCATTTAAAACGCTGTGTGTTTGCATGTTTAATGCGGTATCTATGGATATACAAAATTCACTTTTATATAAATTAAAGGTTATTTTTAAACAAACTCTTTACAAAATAGGGTATTATAAAATTTCGATATTTTTAACCGATAGATGCCCATAGACATTAACTGCTCCATGTATTGTATAGAAATTATTTTTTATTATTTTTATATAAATTGTATATAAACTGCCTGCAAGTTTCTTGCTCGTTCTTCTTGAGGAAAAACTGCATCCTGTGTTGGAGGTTAATTCTTATAAACATGTAATAATGTATTTCAAGTGCTATATTGTAACCTACGAAATAAAGACAGTTCAAGTTTTTAGTTTAATTTTAAGTATTTATCTCAATAAAACATATGCTATACGATCTATGATGAGTGTTATTCATCTTATTTGAAACCTTAACACACAACAAGTGATTATTGTAGTTTAATTTTTCTTGAATTTTATTAAATAGCCACTATCCCTAATTATTTAGCTGCGCCGGCCACCAGTTGCCAGTTATAAACTATGTAACTATGTTTCCCGCAAAATGTACTAGTGTGTGTGTGTGTGTAGACAAGAGCGAAAGATACATCTGCCGGGCGTGAGAAAGAGAAGTAAATGACCTTTACGACTAACCATGGCTAGACCCGACGAAACTCGAAGGCCGAGATGGTACGGAGACGTGTGACGCGTAGATATCTTTACTTATGCGTAGGTTGTGAAATGCAATTATAAGTTTTTGTCATACCATTGTTTGGTTGGAATATCTCTTCAGGGTGTGCAATTCATTTATCGAAATACTACTTGTTACTAATAATACTAATTCGAAATAATGCCATTATATTATAGGAGTTTCCGTACCCCGTCGACATCGCCTCACACAGTACAAAAGTTAGCCTACTACAAAAATATGATAATTCAAATTTTATATTCCAAAACATCTTTATTTCATTGGGTATTGCATGAAGCTACAAATTGTAAACACTCAACACCGGAGTGTACGTTTGTTTCCAGTGTCGTGGATTATCGAGACGACTGATAAGATATTGATCTGATTATGTTTATGTATATTTATCGTCAAAATAATCAGAAATATTTACTTTTTGACTGTAAATATTAATCTTTAGGCCCATATTTTTTTTATTAACGCGTAATTATTGCACTCTAAACTTTGTGGAGTTTGGTGATTCTACACCAAACGGTTCTACGAATTTAAATAAAAATAAGATATATTTTTTTCTTATAACACCGGGAAACATATTATAATCTAAAAACTTACCGTCAATAATTGCCAAGTATGGTACAATACAATCAGTGATGGATTTTATAATTGTAAGAGAAAGACCATTAGTCTCATCAGTGTTTTTCATTTCTTTCGATTTCAATGTCCGTATAATTTAAGTTACTGACAGGGCCGTCTTAGATCGTTCCGGGGTTGACGGGGGTCTTAGGCCTCACGATAATACGGAGCCTTGTTCGAAAGTTAAAAAAACTGGCCATGTGCGAATCGCGCACCGAGGGTTCCGTACCACACACAGATGTTATTTCATGAATCGATTCAAGATATATAGTGAGAGCCGAATCCGCACCTGGCCACTTTTTACTATTCGTTGTTATTTTGTATAGCTTACAACGTATCCACCCTATATTACGAACCTAAAAAAGTGAATAACAAAATCATTTACCTGTTATAATTATACATACATTTATTATGGTTAATCTGCACAAATAAAACATTAAATATCTGTGCTACTGGTTTGAATTCGATATCATCACAATAATATCTTCTTTCGGGATTTCTGTTTTGAAAAATCTTCTATTTCATCCTCAGAATCTATTTTTTGAAGGATATCATCACTTCTATGCACATAATTGTCAAATTAGTTAGTCGTTCTGGTAGCATTCAATTTCCATTTAGAGAAACTTTATTTTCATAAAAATATTATCACATTCACGTGCTATGGAAATTATCAAAAGTTTTAACTTACATTGTTGCTGAACAGCAGACGCTAAACTTAAAATAGGTAACAATACAATCAAGATGCACATACAATTCGAAGTTAAAAATTTTAGTTTAAATGGAAAGGTGCTTCTCTTTCATAATATTTTTGATTAGAAGGCAGGCATGATATGTTTATAAATGTTGAATGGTCATGACTTTAATGTTATTGTACATAGTAACGATTGGCGCCCAAAAGTATATTGAAAGAGTGCCTTTATCACCTTATTCTGTACGACTTGAAGTTCTTGTATGTTTCTATTTGCGGAATTACCCCAGACAACCCAAGATACTAGAGGTGCAGTTATACTAATGCAGTTATATATATTTAATTTAATCTTAAGAGGAATATTGTTTGCTATCCTTCGTAGCATCCCTTTAATTGGAGTGATTTTACATTTAATGTGATTTACATGTTCGCGCCAAGAGAAGCCTTTTCCAAAAATCAGTCCCAAGTATTTTTCCTGATCACACATGTTAATTGTTTCTCTGTTTATTGTCAGAGAGTTAAAAGATTCCATTGTTTTAGTCCTATTCCTAAAAATGATGTAATTCGTTTTTGATGTATTTATAGTTAGTCGATTATTTTGGAATCACTGTGATAGTGTGCTAAAGTCTTCCTGTGTTTGTGTGACAATTTCATTAATGTCAGAGTCATAGTAAAATATACATGTATCATCAGCATAAAGAGATATATTTCTTAGCAACTGCAAATCAAAAATATCATTAATATACATCAAAAATAATAAAGTAGGTACCTAAAACTGAACTCTGAGGTATTCCCCAGATGTACGGGTATATGGCCACTGCTTGAAGCTGTTCCAATTCAGGTTTGTTGATGTCTATGGGTAAAATATGATTTACATATGTTCAGTGCTGTACCAGTTAGGCTTATAATACAGCTTCCTTAACAATAGCTCATGACTTGCGGCATCAAAAGCCTTTTTTAAATCAAAGAAAACACCTAATGCAACTTGTCTTTTGTCCATATCATATCTTGTCTTCGTAATAAGATCTACAGTTGATGTTTGTGTGTCACACTTAGAACGAAATCCATACTGATTCGGGTTTAAATATAGTGTTGGGTCAGTTAAGTATTAAATCTTTCGTACAGGACTTTTTCAAAAATCTTTGATATTATTTGCAAAATAGATATTGGTCGATAATTACTTGGATCTGACTTACTTCCAGACTTATATATTCGAATTACTTTAGCTAATTTGCAATTATTGGGGAGGACAACTTTACGTAAATAATGATTTATACAATTCACTAGATTGTCGACTATAAAATCCTTTATACACTTCAAACTCTTAGCGTTAATGTGATATGAACCAGTACTTACATTAGTTTTAAGATTATTTATGATATTGACAATTTCTGAAGTTGTAAATGGTGGTATTTCAGAAATTTTTATGTCAATTAATTGGTTAAATCAAGTTTTCAAATTATTTTAACAAATCTGCTTCAATAATTTTGTTAAATAATGACCTATATTAGCAAAAAATTGTTAAAAGCCTGACAGATTTCAGGTTCTTAATAAGTATTACATTATCAATTACAGTTTATTCGGGACTTAATTTACTCTAATTTTGTTAGTGGCCAATTCGTTAATTAAGTTCCATATTTTCTTTGGGCTCTTCTTCCGCTTTTCGAATTCCTTTTGGTAATATTAAATTTTGATATTCTTTATTAAAGTTGTCAACTTATTTATTTGCTTAATTAAATTTTATTTTATGTCATCATTCGTTTTATTTGCTTTCAGCAGTGTCCACGTGCCATTTCGTTTTTTATTTCTTTGATTGTATCTTTATTAATACATTCTTGTGGTTTATTTAATACACTGAAGAAAAATGTACCCAGATTTTTAATCAGAAATACGAATAAATACATCGTATTCCTTTTAAAAAACGACTCGGCGTTCTTACGAATGAATTATTAGGAAAGTCGTCACGATAGAATATTGTTCCGCGTCCTGTTTCAATTATGATGTGTGACGTCATCAACCTAACCGGCGGACACGATAGTTTATCGGTAAACTTAAGAATTATTACTCGCGATGAACCACTAAAGCAATTGAGATATTCTCGATATTTTATCGTGACAACTGCGCCGACGAATAATACGATTCTCATAAAATGCACAGCTGTCCTGTTAATTTATCTTTACTTTACTGATATATTCTCTTGCTCGTTTGTAATATTTTCGTGACTTTACTCTGGAAAATATGTGTTTTTTTTCCTAGCAAGTCAACTTCTTAGAACAATATTTTATCTTTAGCTCAACTATTATAATTTTTATCTATCATGATACTTCATCATGACAGTAGTGAAACCTCATCTGGAATTTAATGGTACATTTTAATTACTTTACGATTGTTATAAGAGTATTTATGATTTTTAAGAACATAGCTTATATTTGCTATATATTTAATTATACACCAATTTTTCATAAATGAAAAAAGCCTTAAAATAAGTATTGTACCATCTTTAACTATAGTGAAAGGTAGAAAATACAAACAAACTTATTATGTTAATATGCTGCATTTCTACCTTTCTTCATAATAATTACTTTTCACAATAAATAGCCATGGAACAATACTTAGTATAAGGTTTTTCCACATAAGAAAAATTGATGTACAATTAAATATTTAGCAATTTTCAACTATGTTCTTAAAATCATCACAAAATTGTAATTGTAATCATAATTTAATTAAAATATGTATGACTTCTTACTGTCAGTCTATTTTCATTCATCCTTTCCATATTAATTTTGTGACCAAAGGTAATAAGATAACTATTTCATTAATCTGCATAAAATTTCCACAGTAAATTGAAATCTCTTGAGTAGGTCAGTGTATATAAAATAAGACATTCATTATTTATTTATTGTTTTATTATACTAGATAACATAGGTACAATATATTAATTACAACACAAACATTTTCAATTTGCAATATTCATAGCCTTACAAATAATTCTACTTATATTAAGTATTTCAATATATAATAACTAACAGAACTATTATTGAAAGCCAATTAAATAATTCTTTAAGTCTTATTTGAAAGACTTTGTGGTCTCAGTATGTACTTTAGTCTCAAAATTTAAGTAGGAACTTACTCTTTAATTGGAAATCAAAAGTTTTATGTAAACAATGGACATCTATCAAAGGCAGTAATCTATAAAATTAACTAATTAAATTTTATCAAACCAACCAAGTTACCTAATCTAATTAAGAACATTGACATTTATATTATCTTAGACTAGCCATTATAGATTACTAAATCTTTACAATTTTAAAATTACAACATTTGGCTATTAAATAGAAATTGAATTCTAGAAATTCAAATGAATTAAAGACATTCAAATGAGTTTAATAATAACTATCAATAACTTAAAATACTTAAACATATTTATCATTGTAATATAATGACCCATCCCATCACAAAACTAGTTAATCCACTGAATATCTAATTGTCACATATAAAGTGCAATTTCTCATTATGGTTAATGTGTTTGGGTAGGGCGATAGCATCTTTATGTGAAACACATTGAAGTTGGCGAGTTCTGACAACCTCATAAGCATGATGATGCGTATCAAAGGACAACGAGTTAAGTAATAAGCAATGGAAGTAGACTTCTCCTGTTTCAGTAATCAATATTGTATCAATTAAACCAAACACTGGTAAAAGTGTATCTTCACCAATATCTATTGTAAACACATTATTTAACCTCCATACAACACCTTTTAACTTCACCCAGGTGACAGAATATTTGGCAAATACATTAGAACCTACATGAAATTTATCAACAGTAGCCTGATCTAAAACCGTTTTTACCACATTCCATTTGGAAACTTATAGTTTGTTTCAAAATAAATCATTCAATATCAATTGATTTTTATGGCAATAGTTTTACAAATATTTATTTTACTACAAGATGCTCTGCAGCTATTTTTAATATTCTATGTTTAGCTTCAAACCGCATAGTCCACAAATGGCATAGAGGTCCAAATTTCATTAGCATAACAGGGTAATGGATTAAAAGTGAAATTTAGGTTTAAGAGGTTCACCAGTTAGTTTACAATACAATTGATTAAATTCAGATATCATCCACTTCATTTGTTCTATCGTATCACTGTATATTCTATGACTAAGCAATCTATCAACAATTGTGCGTAAGCTAAGATATAAATGCCAAACTTCATGTCCAATAGGAATGTAAGATCCTACGAGAAGCCCAAAATAGCGAATTAAAGTAAGCATTTCTGCTGCTGAGGTTTTATTTTGACTCTCGAAACTTCAATAATGATACAATTACATGGTTTTGAACTTGCATCTGGACCATAATCGAATGAAGCCAATTTCTCTTGCAAAATATGTGAATTTAAGAGTTTAATGTCAATGAAGTGATTGATGACATATGTCATAGTATATCGGGCAACTCCTTCCAAAGGTCATGCATAAGGTCCACTGCCACGTTTTCAAATAAATCAAACTCCTTTAAAGCAAACCAGCAACATTCTTCTCTGATTCCTGTCCTAGACAAATCATTTTGTAGGATTTGCTCTCTATATGAATTCATATCTCGTAACAAAGAAATATTTTCAAATGTCATTGTTTGCAAGTCAGACTTATTAGCATTACAAATCCTACAGCAAAATTTGCTGAAAACTTTCAGTAAAACCTAAAATCGAGTTAAGTCCTAAATTGTCTCCTGTAATTGCAACAACTTAAAATTTAACAGTACCATCAAAAAATTTATTATTAACCTTTATTCCAGTATTTTGTAAGAAATTCAATTGTTCGATAACTGGTGTAAAAATGGCTTTATTTCCAAATTTACTTTTATCGGAAGAATGACAGATAGCCAACAGAAAAATATTACTTAATAATGAAAATAAATGTGGCGGCAATGCTGGAAGTGATACATAAATTCCGCCGAGTTTGTGTATTCCTACGTGACTACCTAAAGCATTACCTGCCTCGAATTCATCATAAAAAATAACTATAGGTAATGTAATGGGATTATTATGAACTACGTGTGATGTGTAATTTTTTTGCCAAACTGAACCTTGAATTACATTTTCTATAGCCAATTTAATATTTGGTTTTCTTCACTTAACTTAGAATTATTACTTAAATATTTCAAATAATTTGTTGTCTCCAACCAAACTGCTTCAATAGAAAAAAACTGTAAAACTAATGATAAAGGAATAATTTGCATGATACATGGTCGAGTACGTAATGCACATTGATTATGTTGTAATCTTGTGTCTACACGATGACCTATAATAGTTTCAATTGGAGGAATATAAGTACCCAGAGTTGTAAAATATTGTAATCGTTTAAATTCAGATCGAAAAGGACTCATAGAATTGTTTAGTAAGGATAACATGTCATCAACACCAACACTTATATCATCTGTAAAGTTTTCATTAGAAAAATGTGATTGAAACTTTTGTCTTAGTCTCTGATAAACTAATGTGAAACTTTTGCATTTCTTGAATTACAATTTGAACTGTCGAACGTGGTATAATTGGATTTTTGTAAAGTGAAGCTACAAAGAAGATGTTTGATGAAGGAGTGTTTCATCAACATTGGAGGTACCAATATGCAAATTTTTCTTAACAATTTTAGATTTCATATCAGTATGCTCTTTAGCAATAATTTGTTTATTTTCTGTGGTAACTTTTAATAGCAAAGATGTGTTTTAACATGGCGCCTGAATGAATTTATATCACTAAAATTCCGAAGCATCCTACTTCACCACATCTATAGCCCAGTGCAAGGACAGAGTACCGCAGACAAGTTTTTCTTATATGATATAAAAGCTTTTTACATTCTCCAATTTCTGCTTACAAACATAACAAGTTAACATCATAAATAGTTACTTGAACTTATTTAACAAAAGAGCAGTTATATTGTAATCCAATATCTAAACATATTTTAAACATTACTTTACTTTTTCCTTAAAGTGAAGATCAACCATAAGTTGTTTTACAGCTGCTGTAGGACGATCAAAGTCAGTTTGTATATCATAAAAGGCTAATTGTAATAATATCCATATATCATAAGATTCTTTAGGATATTCAGTTGCAGTGGAATGAAATATTTTAAAAGCACCATCGACTCCTTTTTGAAAGTGAAGGAAACTCATACAAGTATTTTCGCATACCATATACTTTTGTAATTTTTGAATGGACTCTCCACAATAAATAACTAATGGCTGCAATGTTGCTCCAACCTTGGCAAGTTTTTCGCGACGCTCAGCTAATGCAACAAGAATTTCTCTATCAGTCGGCACGAGTTATGAATCCATCCCTAACTTCACTTCGAGATGCCTTCCAAGAGTCTTTACGTCGTACTGGACTTTATATTAATTATAAAGGGCAGCAGTAGTAGACTGACATTTAGTTCAGATTCTTCTTTGTTAGCTGGAACAAGTTATTTGTAAAATATATAGATATTATAGTTACACCATGAATTTATTGTAAAAAACTGGTTCAATGTGAGTGAAATTTGCATGAAATAGACTTCATGCTATTCCATTCCCTACAAGACTAAACATTTGGGTTTTTTTTAAATCTCCACAATTTTGGAGATAAATAGAAAACTTTAGTTTCTTTTGTATGTCAATAACTGATTCACAGAAATTTTACCACTAGGGAAGAGTCATGAAAGTGTCGCAGTGACGTAAAATTGGCACGCGGGGAAGAACAAGAGTCAGGGTGTGAAAATTGGTTTTCAATTCATTATTAAACTGTTCTTTATAATAAAATTATTGCAACGCTTTTAGTAAAACTATATCATAATTTAAATTTTATTATAAAAAAATATATAATAAAGAAAAGGGATAAATAATATTAATTCATAGATTGTAAATTCATAAATAACAAAATAAACATCCTTAAAAGTGTTACCAAAGGTTTTCATATATGTATACTACATTTAGCCAATTTCATGTCAAAAACATTTTGAGCATGCCACAAGCACCTGTTGTTGTTACTCATTAAACTTATCTCGAGCTAAGAATAGCAGATAACTAGTCATTTACATGTTATATTTTGCTCCTCCAGTGTGTGAACTCAAAATATCTCTAGTCGAAATCAAAGTCTTACCTCCATACACCAAATGACAATGGATAAAATACCAATAGAGAGATTATACTTCAGATTGTTTTTAACTATTGAGTAGCTATACATATAGTGTTTGAATATCCTCAATTGAAATATACTAATATTGTTATATGAAATGTTATTACCATCAATGGATCCAATATAATCTTCAATAGTCCTTTTAAGATATATGTCTTTAGTTTGTTTTGATATGGCCAGCTCTATTATTCTTTTGGTACTATTTGAAAAAACTGTCATCCCATCACATTTTTCAGGGTATAATTTCTGAAAATCTTGGAGGAGAAGATGATATCCGGAAGGAGACTTCAAAATTGGGAATCGATTAAGGTAGTCTGCTAAAGTACCTTTTTCTTGGTACAAAAAATGTATCCGTGCAGAAAGTGTTGAAGTCCAAGTCTGTTCAATTGTCTGCCAGGGTCCAGGGTCAGGATGTTCCAAATTTTTAAGCAATTCTGCTACCTCCACTGTAGAATGCTCTACAAATAATATTTATTTTAGTCAATAATTAAATATTTACACTAAAATAATGATTAATTGATTTTAAAATGATATTTATTCACCACCTTCAAATATAATTCCAGAAGGAATGGTACGTTTTGTATCTGAATTTGTGGATTGTCGTCTGCTAGTTGATCGCTTTGATGCAGGTAATGCTCCTAGTGATCTGAGGTGTCTTTTCTTGTGCTATAGGCATTATATAAAATTCCAGAAGCATTTCGTTTGGTCTGAAATTCTGTTGCCCTTAGATAAGGTGCATAGAAATGCACTGGTGATTCCTGAGGGAATATCGTAGCTATTTGGTGAGAAATTTTCAATAAGGATGGACCTGAAAGCAACTTATTGGGGTCAGCTTGTAACTTGTCCCGAATAATTAAATTTGCAAGTTCTTTTCTTAATTCTGAATTTAGTAAGCCATTGTTGTGTTGACCTTTGCTAATATAGCCCTGCCTTCTAAAGTTTTTGCAATATAAGTATCACCTAAAACATAAAATTTTAGTAAACCATTATTCAATAATTTCAAATAATACCTAAATATTAACCAGTTCTTATTTAAAATGATTTTGTTTATACATTTTTACACACACACGCACACACAAACACACACACATACAAAACACACACATATACATACATAATATGTATATTTAATAGGAATATTAAATATATATATTTAATACTACTTTACTATAATTGAGAATTTTACATAAACAGACAATCATTCATTGCCCATTGTTTATTAATGAAGTTGAAAATTATGTATGAAACCATACTTACAGAATATGCCTAGTTCAGACAAGTGAAAATTAATTATTCTGTATTTAACTAATAATTTTAGTGCTTAAAACAATAACATTTTAGTAGCATTTAGGCCTATTTAACTTTTAGAATGTTATTGAAAGTATAAATAAATGAACTCCAGATAAAAATATGCTCCATTTTTTTAGGTGCTTTTTATGGCAGGAAAGCTCAGGAAAAACTTTTAGTAAAAGCATTAAAATAACAAGTTCAGTAATTTAGGATCACAAAGAGTTTTAATATATGTCAATCACTTTCATGCTTACCTCATTCTCAATGTTATCACTCGGGTGCCAAACAGCTAGAATCTCTTTGAATTGAAGTTGAAGGAGAACAGTTCTCAGAAGGATTGTCTAAATCTCTTAATAATCTTCCCATAAAGCTTGAATCTAATGGTGTTTCATTAACATCCGCAGTTACATTCTAAAGAAAGAAAATAGAACATTGTTTATAAAATTCCAACTACATTTATACAGTCACAAGCATGTAAGCCCTGTTGAAAACATCCAATACACTCCCATACGCAACAATAGAATCTGTAATGGTTATGTAATCTATCTGGAAAAAAAATTCCAGATAGAGTTAAATTAGGAATCTATATGTGAATCCATCATAGCGAGGTTTCTTTATTGGACTTAATGAGATTGGTTGGATCCTATCAGCGCCATACCTGTAGGTTTATATTTGTTCTTATCATAAGTCCACGTGGACACAAAACCAATGTGGATTTCCTAATGAAATAGAAAATGTTTTAATGCTTTTAAATGACAATTCCACAATCGGAAAAAATAATGTATTTTATATGTAAATCCAGATAGGAACTGTAGACATAAGTTGCATTAAACTTTTCGTTTCTTTCCTTCGAAAGTTTTTATGTGTATGGATATGGATTAGTAGCGACAGAAGGTATACCTTCATTTTGTTTATTGTACTCTTTTCAATATTTTTTGGTATGTAATTTTCTAATAGGTTGTAGTCTTTATTGCCTTTATATGGCGAGTCCTTTGTAATGCTATATAACGTTTTGTAATTTATAGCTCTATATTTAATTTTCTCCCTAATGCCATGTCTTTTTTATTCCTAGGTAAATTTGTTGATGAACCGACATTAAAGAATCTATAATGGATAAGTGAAATTCATTGTCATGTCAGTTGGTAGATATATAATCTAAAATAGATTTTTGCAGTCCTTTATCTATGCATATGCAGTATTCAGCCTGCGATTTATTTATTGTATGGTATATGATTTTAAACAATATAGGTCTGTATTTTTGAATGCTTATATCCTGATTCAACGTCCAAATTAATATCACTAAATATTATTGTTCTACGCCTTTTATCTATTAGATCTTTGTATATTTCACTTAAGTCATCAACATTCATATATCCTAGTTCATAAACTATCGCTACGTCTAAAGATAGCCTAGGTGCATACATCCATAAAAAAATATTCCCTTCTACACATCGAGTTTTCGTCATTTGGTGGTTTATGCTATTGTGGACAAAAATAAATACTCCTCCGTCTATTCTGTCTATCCCGTAGTTGTAATATAATCACATAATTTTATACTCATAGCTTCGTGCTCGTTTTTCTTCCTAGTTTCAGCTAGTAGTACAAAATGTACTATTCCCTTTATAGTTTTCAGAATGCATTTAATTTCGTCTATTTTCACAGGTTTTATTAAACTTCTTACACTTATGTATAAAAAGTTCAGAGTGGATATTGATAATAGAA